>RJWM01028016.1:0-26140 GCA_004363535.1 Dasyprocta punctata | reverse complement strand
TGAGGAGAGGTCTCCAAGAGGATTTCCGGATGAGACCCCAAATGTTGTATCAAAAATTTATTAATAAAAATCAGAGTCAAAAATCAGATTAAGTGCTTTGTTTAAGCTGGTACCCAGCGCCATCCCCCTTAGCAAAATTATCCAAGGAGAGAACCCTGGGCAGGCAGTAGCAAAGGCTTTTAGGCTTTAAAACCGCAAACAGGGAGGGGATGAGGGTCAGTTATTGAAAACCAGATAGCGGTCACACTTGGGCAATTTAGATAGCTTATCAAGAGTACAGTCTCTCACTGCAACTTTGGGTGGAGGTCTTAAGCTACTTTGTGGCCCTTGTGGTTGGCCATTGCCTTGAAACACAGCAGGCTGTTGGTACAGTGGATATTTACAGAGGTTATCAAAGTTTTGGAGTAACAGAGTATGATTATCGAGTCTAGATTTTTATATTTGATCTATTTACATGGAATTTTAACTTAGGGGCATACTGAACAGGAAAAACGACGCATTTCAGTGTATAACACTGAGCAGAGAGCAAAGCAGAATAAGCTGGGAAAGCATCCCTGGGCAGTGTTACTAGCATGTAGCCCCTTCCATTCCCTCAAACGAGGGAACTGGGAAGCAACACTTAGCTTAGGCTTCAGGCCTCTTTTTGTGCAGCACAGCAATCTCCTTGAGAGTGCACACATCTCCCCTGTAGTTCTTCTCAGTACTAGACAAAGGGAGTTGCACGCTGTTCCACCAAACCAGGGCTGCACGGAGGAATTCTCGCACTCAGTCATTTAAATGCAAAGACTGTGAAATAAGGCCTGTGTGCCGGGAATCCCAAGAAGCACACACCACCAACTCATCCCAAGACAACATTTTCTTAATGTACACTTCACGTGAGCTGAACTTGGCTTGAGTAAATGCCACAGAGGTGGTGCAACACCATTCATCCATCCATCCATTGATTCCAATAGGCAAGTCTCAGGCACAAATCATGCTGAAATCCAGGGTCGAATTCTTAAGCAGATTCACTCAGGACACTGAGCTTCACTGCTCCCTGGGACTATGATCAGGGAAACACGTCACGTGCCCCAGCCAGGCTGTAAATATCTCTGGGAGTTGCTTAGCACTATGTCAGCTACCTAGCACTCTAAGCAACTGAGAGATCCAAAGTGCGCCTCTCTGTTTCTCTCAGAAATGGAGAAACTAAAGGTTCCGGTTTCATTTGCTTCTCCATGCTGAGCAGGGAGAAAAGCCAAAAAAGCTGGGGAAGCTTCCCTGGGTAGTGGTACTAGCATACAGCCCCTTCATTCACTCCTAGGAGGCAATGGGGAAGCAACACTTATGGTAGGGTTCAGGGCTCTGTTTGTGGAGTAGACCATCCTCCTTGTGAATGCACACTTCTTCCGTGGAGTTCTTCTCAGCCCTAGACAAAGTGAATTGTCGGCTGTTCCCTCAAACCAGGGCTGCACAGATGATTCCCCACACTCAGTCCTTTAACCGCAAAGACCGAGAAATAAGGCCTGTGGACCAGGAATGCTGAGAAGAACACACCACCAAATCATACCAAGACAACATTTTATTAAGGCACACTTAGACTGAACTGGACTTGTCTCAGGCAAATGCACCAGTGAGCTGGCAGAATGACATTCGTCCATCCATCCATTGATTTCAATAGGCAAGTCTCAGGCACAACTCATGCTGCAATCCAGGCCCCGATTCTCAAGCAGATACACTCAGGACATTGAGCTTCACTTCTCTCCAGGGCTATGATCAGGGAAACACATCACTTGGACCACTAAGACTGTGAATGTCTCTGGGGGTTGCTTAGAACTATGCCAACTAACTTACATATCACCCTAAGCAACTGAGAGATCCAAAGTGTGCCTCTCCGTTTCTCTCAGAAATGGAGAAAATAAACAGTGTGGTTAGGTTTGCTTCTCCATCTGAGTGGGAAGTAAAGTTGAAAAACCTGAGCAAGCTTCCCTGGGCAGTGGTAGAGCCTATATACCCGTCCTATCACTCCTAGGACCGAATTTGGAAGCCACACTGATGGTAGGCTTCAGGCCTCTGTTTGTGGAGCAGAGCATTCTCCTTGTGAATGCAGAGTTCTCCACTGGAGTTCTTCTCATTCCTAGACAAAGGGAGTTTCAGGCTGTTCCCCCAAACCAAGGCTGCACTGAGGATTCCCTGCACTTAGCCCTTTAACCAAAAAGACCGACAAACAAGGCCTGTGGAGCGGTAATGCCAAGAAGCACACAGCACCAACTAAATCCAAGACAACATTTGCTTAAGGCACACTTAGCCTGAGCTGGACTTGGCTTGGGCAAACACAACAGTGAGCTGACAGAAAGACATTCATCCATTATCCATTGATTCCTATAGGCAAGTCTCAGGCACAACTCATGCTGCAATCCAGGCCACAATTCTTAAGTAGATACACTCAGGACATTGAGTTTCCCTTCCCCCCGGGCATATGATCAGGGAAACACATCACCTGCCCTACCCAGGCTGTGAGTTTCTCTGATTTTGCTTAGCACTATGCCAGCTAAGTTACCTATCACCCTAAGCAACCGAGAGATCCAAAGTGCTCCTCTTCATTTCTCTCAGAAATGGAGAAACTAGAGTGCAGTTAGGTTTGCTTTTCCATGCTGAGAAGGGAGCAAAGGCGAATAAGCTGGGGAAGCTGCCCTAGGCAATGGTACTAGTGGATAGCCCCTTCTATTCACTACTAGGAGGGAATTGGGAAGAAACACTTGTAGTAAGCTTCAGGCCTCTGTTTGTGGAGCAGAGCATTCTTCTTCTGAATGCACACTTGTCCCCTGGAATTCTTCTCAGTCTTACACAAAGGGAGTTGCAGGCTCTTCCCACAAACTAGGGCTGCACAGAGGATTCCTGCACTCAGCCCTTAAACTGCAAAGACTGAAAAATAAGACCTGTGGACCGTGAATTCCGAGAAGCACACACCATCAACTCATCCAAAGAGAACATCATTTAATGCACACTTAGGCTGAGCTGGACTTGCCTCGGGTAAATTCAACAGTGAGGTGGCAGAATGACATTCATTCATTCATCCATTGATTCATATAGGCAAGTCTCAGGCACAAAGCATGCTGCAATCCAGGCCCCAATTCTTAAGCTTCTTCACTAAGGACATTGAGGTTCGCTTCTCCCTTGGGCTTTGATCAGGGAAACATGTCACCTGCCCCACACAGGCTGTGAATTTCTCTGGGGGGTGCTTAGCACTATGCGAGCTAACTTACCTATCACTCTATGCAATCTATAGATTGAAAGTGCCCCTCTCCATTTCTCTCAGAAACGGAGAAATTAAAAAGTGCTGTTAGGTTTTCTTCTCTGTGCTGTGTAGGGAGCAAAGACAAATGAGCTGGCTAAGCTTCTCCAGGCACTATTGCTAGCATGTAACCCCCTCCATCCACTCCTGGAAGGGAATTGGGAAGCAACCCTTCTGGTAGACTTTAGGCTTCTGTTTGTGTAGCAGACCATTCTCCGTGTGAATGCACACTTGCCCCTGGAGTTCTTCTCAATCCTAGACAAAGGTAGTTGCAAGCTGTTCCCCCAAACCAGGGCTGAACATAGGATTCCTGCACTCAGTCCTTTAACCGCAAAGATCAAGAAATAAGGCCTGTAGAGCAGTAATGCCAAGAAGCACACATGACCGCCTCATCCCAAGACAATATTTGGTTAATGAATCCTTAGCATGTGGTGGACTTGGCTCAGGCAAATACAAGAGTGAGGTGGCAGAATGACATTCATCCATCCATCCATTGATTCCTATAGGCAAGTCTCAGGTACAACTCAGGCTGTATTCCAAGCCCCAGTTCTTAAGCAGATTCACTAAGGACATTGAGCTTTGCTCCTCCCCAGGGCTATGATAAGGGAAACACATCACCTGCCCCCACCGGGCTGTGTATTTCTCTGGGGGTTGCTTAGCCATATGCCAGCTCACTTACCTATCATGCTAAGCAATTAAGAGACTCATAGTGCACCTCTCTGTTTCTCTCAGAAACGGAGAACCTAAAGCGTGCAGTTAGGTTTACTTCTCCATGCTATGCAGGGAGCAAGGTCAAATAAGCTCAGCAGGGAGCAAAGTCAAATAGCCCAGATTCCCTGGGCAGTGCTGCTAGTGTTTACCCCATTCTATTCACTACTAGGAGGAAAACAGGAAGCAACACTTATGGTAGGCTTCAAGCCTTTGTTTGTGGAGCAGTCCTTTCTCCTTGTGAATGCACACCTTTATCTTGGAGTTTTTCTCAGTCCTAGACAAAGGGAGTTGCAGGCTGTTTGACCAAATCAGGGCTACACAGAGGATTCCCGGTACTCACCTCTTTAACCGCAAAGACCGAGAAATAAGGCCTGTGGACATGGAATGCCAAGAAGCACACACCACCAACTGATTACCAGACAACATGTGGTTAATGTACACTTAGCCTGCACTGGACTTGACTAGGGCAAGCTCAAAAGTGAGATGGCAGAACGATATTCATCCATCCATCCATTCATTGTTATAGGCAAGTCTCAGGCACAACACATGCTGCAATCCAGGGGCCTAATCTTAAGAAGATTCACTCAGGATATTGAGCTTCGCTTCTCCACGGGGCTATCATCAGGGAAACTCATCATCTGCCCCACTCAGGCTGTGAAATTCTCTGGGCGAAGTTCTCCTCCACGATTCACTCCTAGGACTGAATTCGGAAGCCACACCTATGGTAGGATTCAGGCCTCTGTTTGGGGAGCAGACCATTCACCTTGTGAATGCACACTTCTCCCCTGAATTTCTTCTCAGTCCTAGACAAAGGAAGTTGCAGGCTGTTTACCCATATCAGAGCTGGCCACAGGATTCCCCGCACTCAGCCCTTTAACCACAAAGACCTAGAAATAAGGCCTGTGAGTGGTAATGTCGGGAAGCACACACCACCATCTCATCCCAAGACAACATCTGGTTAATGCGTACTAAGCCTGAACTAGACTTGGCTCAGGCAAATGCAACAGTGAGGTGGCAGAACGACAGTCATCCATCCATGTATTGATTCCTATAGGCAAGTCTCAGGCACAATTCATGCTGCAATCCTGGCATCTAATCTTAAGCAGATACACTCAGGACATTGAGGTTCTCTTTGGCCCTGGGCTTTGATGAGGGAAAAACATCACCTGCCCCACCCAGGCTGTGAAATTCTCTGGGGGTTACTTAGCACTATGCCAGCTAACTTACTTATCACCCTAAGCAACTGAGAGATCCAAAGTGCATCTCTCTGTTTCTCTCAGAAATGGAGAAACTAAAGAGTGTGGTTAGGTTTGCTTCTCTGTCCTGAGCAGGTAGGAAAGGCAGAGAAGTTGGGGAAGCTTCCCAGGGCAGTGGTACTGGCATATATTCCCCTCAATACACTCCTAGGACCGAATTCAGAAGCCACACTTATGGTAGGCTTCAGGCCTCTGTTTTTGGAGCAGACCACTCTCCTTGTGAATGCACAATTCTCCACTGGAGTTCTTCTCACTCCTGGACAAAGGGAGTGGCAGTCTGGTCTCCCAAACCAGGACTGCACAGAGGATTCCTGCACTCAGACCCTTAACCGCAAAGACCGAGAAATAATGCCTGTGTAGAGGTAACACCGAGATGCACACACCACCAACTCATTCCAGCACAATATTTGGTTCATGCACACTTAGCCTGAGCTGGACTTGGCTTGGACAAATGCAACAGTGAGCTGGCAGAGCGACATTCATTCATTCATGCACTGATTCCTATAGGCCAGTCTCAGGCACAACTCATGCTGCAATGCAGGCCCCAAATCTTAGGCAGATTCACTCAGGACATTGCGCTTCACTTCTCCCCAAGGCTATGATCAGGGAAACACATCATCTGCCCCTCCCAGGCTGTGAATTGCTCTGTGAGTTGCTTAGTACTATGCCACATAACCTACCTATCACCCTAAGACACGGAGAGATCCAAAGTGCGCCTCGACATTTCCCTCCAAAACGGAGAAACTAATAAAGGCGGTTAGGTTTGTTTCTCAGTCCTGAGCCGAATGAAGAAGAAGAAGCTGGGGAAGATTCCCTGGTCAGTGGTACTAGCATATATCCCCCTCCATTAACTCCTAGGAAGGAAGTGGGAAGCCAAACTTATGGTAGGCTTCAGGCCTCTGTTTGTGGAGCAGACCAATCTTCTTGTGAATGCACAATTCTCACCTGAAGTTCTTCTCAGTATTAGACAAAGAGAGTTGGAGGCTCTTCCCCAATCCAGGGCTGCACAGAGGATTTCTGCACTCAGCCCTTTAAACACAAAGACCGACAAATAAGGCCTGAGGACAGAGAATTCTGAGAACCACATATCAAAACTCATCTCAATACAACATTTGGTTAATATACACTTAGTCTGAGCTGGACTTGGCTCAGGTAAATGCAACAGTGAGGTGGGAGAACGACATTCGTCCATCCATCCATTGATTCCTATAGGCAAGTCTCAGGCACAACTCATGCTGCAATCCAGGCCCCAAATCTTAAGAAGATTCAATCAGGACATTGAGCTTCACTTCTGCCCTGGCCTATGATCAGGGAAAGAGGTAACCTGCCCTACCCAAGCTGTGAATTTCTCTGTGGGTTGCTTAGCACTATGCCAGCTAACTTACCTATCACCCTAAGCAATCAAGAGGTCCAAAGTGTGGCTCTTTGTTTCTCGCAGAAATGGAAAACTAAAGAGTGTGGTGAGATTTGCTTCTCTGTCCTTAGTGTGGAGCAAAGAGGGAGAAGCTGGGGAAGCTTCCCTGGGCAGTGGTACAAGCGTATATCCTGCTCCATTCGCTCCTAGGACCAAACTGGGAAGCCACACCTATGGTAGGATTCAGCCTCTGTTTATGGAGAAACCATTCACCTTGTGAATGCACACTTCTACCCTGGAGTTCTTCTCAGTCCTAGACAAAGGGAGTTGCAGACTGTTTCTCTATAACAGAGCTGCATGCAGAATTCCCTGCACTCAGCACTTTAACGGCAAATGCCTATAAATAAGGCCTGTGGAGCGGTAACATCAAGAAACACACACCACCATGTCATCCCAAGAAAACATTTGGGTAATGTACGCTTAGCCTGAGCTAGACTTGGTTCAGGCAAATTCAACAGGGAGGTGGCAGAACGACATTCATCCATCCATGTATTGATTCCTATAGGCAAGTATCAGGTGCAATTCATGCTGCAATCCAGCCAACAAATCTTAAGCTGATACACTCAGGACATTGATCTTTACTTCTCCCCCTGACTATTATCAGGGAAGCACATCACCTGCCTCACCCAGGCTGTGAATTTTTGTAGGACTTGCTTAGCAATATTCCAGCTAACTTACTTATCACACTAAGCAAACAAGAGATCCACAGTGCGCCTCTTGGTTTCTCTCAGATGGAGAATCTAAACATTGCAGTTAGGTTTGCTTCTCTGTGCTGAGCAGGGAGTAAAGCTGAAGAAGCTGAGGAAGCTTCCCTGGGCAATGTTCCGAGCGTATACCCCCTTCCATTCACTCCTAGGAGGGAATTGGGATTCAACACTTATGGTAGGCTTCAGGCCTCTGTTTGTGGAGCAGACCATTCTCGTTGTGAATGTACACTTCTCCGCTGGAGTTCTTCACAGTCCTAGACAAAGGGACTTGGAGGCTGTTTCTCCATAACAGAGCTGCACAGAGGATTCCCCACACTCAAGCCTTTATGTGCAAAGACCAAGAAATAAGGCCTGTGGACAGGGAATGCTGACAAGCACATGCCACCAACTCATCCCAAGACAACATTTGGTTAATGCACACAGCCTGAGCTGAACTTGGCTCAGGCAAATGCAACAGTGAGATGGAAGAAAGACATTCATCCATCCATCCGTTGATTCCTATAGGCAAGTCTCAGGCACAACTCATGCTGCAATTCAGGCCCAAATTCTTAAGCAGATACACTCAGGACATTGAGCTTCGCTTCTGCCTGGGGTTACAATCAGGGTAACACATCACCTACCCCAGCGAGACTGCAAATTTTCCTTGGAGTTGCTTAGCACTATGCCAGCTAACTTACCTATCACTCTAAGCATCTGAGAAATCCAAAGTGCACCTCTCTGTTTCTCTGAAAAATGGAAAAACTAAAGAGTGTGGTTAGGTTTGCTTCTCCATCCTGAGTGGGAGCAAAGCTGAAGAAGATCAGGAAGGTTCCCTGGTCAGTGCTAGTAGCTTACATAGCCCTCCGTTCACTCCTAGGACAGAATTGGGAAGCCACACTGATGGTAGGCTTCAGGCATCTCTTGGTGGATCAGACCATTCTCATTGTGAATGCATACTTCTACCCTGAAGTTCTTCTCAGTACTAGACAAAGGGAGTTGCACACTGGTCCCCCAAATCAGGGCTGCACAGAGGATTCCCTGCACTCAGCCCTTTTACCACAAAGACCGAGAAATAGGCCTGTGGACAGGGAATACCGAGAAGCACACACCACCAACTCATCCCAAGACAACATTCTGTTAATGCACACTTAACCTGAGCTGGAATTGACTCACTTAAATGCAACAGAGAGGTGGCAGAACATTGATCCATCCATCCTTTGATTCCTATAGAGAAGTCTCATGCTGCTATCCAGGCCACAAATCTTAAGCAGATTCACTCAGGACATTGAGCTTCACTTCTCCTCCAGACTATGATCAGGGAAACACATCACCTGCCCCACTCAGGCTGTGAATTTTTCTGGGGGTTGCTTTGTACTATGCCAGCTAACTTACCTATCAACCTAAGCAACTGAGAGTTCCAATGTGTGCCTCTCTGTTTCTCTCAGAAACTGAGAAACTAAAGAGTGCGGTTATGTTTGCTTCTATGTGCGGAACAGGGAGCAAAGCTTAATAAGTTGGGGAAGCTTTCCTGGGCACTGGTACTTGTGTCTACCCCCTTCCATTCACTCCTAGGAGGGAATTGGGAAGAAACTGTTATGGTAGGCTTCAAGCCACTGTTTGTGGAACAGAACATTCTCCTTGTCAATGAACACTTCTCTTTAGGAGTTTTTCTCAGTCCTAGACAAAGTAAGTTGCAGGCAATATCCCCAAACTAGGGCTGCACAGAGGATTCCGGGCACTCAGTCCTTTAATCATGAAGAACCGAGAAACAAGGCTTCTACACAGGGAATGCCAAGAAACACACACCAGCAACTCATCCCAAGACAACATTTTTTTAATGTACACTTAGCCTGAGCTGGACTTGGCTCGGGTAAATGCAACAGTGAGGTGGCAGAACGACATTCATCCATCCATTCATTGATTCCTATAGGCACGTCTCAGGCACAACTCAAGCTGCAATTCAGGACCCAAATCTTAAGTAGATTCACTCAGGACATTGAGCTTCACTTCTCCACCTGACTACAATCTTGGAAACACATCACCTGTCACACCAAGGCTGTGAATTTCTGTTGGCGTGGCTTAGCACTATTACAGCTAACTTACCTATCACCCTAAGCAACCTAGAAATCCAAACTGCACCTCAGTTTCGCTCAGAAACAGAGAAACTAAGGAGTGTGGTGAGGTTTACTTCTATGTGCAGAGCAGGGAGCAAAGCTGAAGAAGCTGGGGATGCTTCCCTGGGTAGTGGTACTAGAGTATAACCCCTTCTGTTCACCACTAGGAGGGAACTGGAGAGCAACACTTATGTTAGGCCTTAGTCCTCAGTTTGTGGAGCAGAGCATTCACCTTGAGAATACACACTTCTCCCACAGAGTTCTTCTAAGTCCTGGACAAAGGGAGCTGTTGGCTGTTCCCCTAATACAGGGCAGCACAGAAGATTCCTGCACTCTGCCCTTTAACCACAAAGACCGAGATATAAGGCCTGTGGACCTGGAATTCTGAGAAGCACACACCACCAGCTCATCCCAAGACAACATTTGGTAAATCCACACATAAGCTGAGCTGGACCTGGCTCATACAAATACAACAGTGAGGTGGCAGAATGACATTCATTCATCCATCCATTGATTCCTATAGGCAAGTCTCAGGCACAACTCATGCTGCAATCCCGGACCCAATTGTTAACCAAATACACTCAGATCATTGAACTTTGCTTCTCCCCAGGGCTATGATCAGTGAAACACATCACCTGCCTCACCCAGGCCTTGAATTTCTCTTGGGGTTGCTTAGCATTATGCAAGCATACTTACCTATCACCTTAAGCAACCAAGGGATTGAAAGTGCACCTCTGCATTTCTCTCAGAAATGGAGAAACTAAAGAGTCCAGTTAGGTTTGCTTCTTTGTCCTGAGTGGGGAGAAACCCCGAAGAAGCTGGGGAAGATTTCCTGGGCAGTCGCACTAGCATATATCCCCGCCCATTCTCTCCTAGGATGGAATTGTGAAGCCACACTTATGGAAGGCTTCAGGCCTCTCTTGGTGGAGCAGACCATTCTCCTTGTAAATGCACACTTCTCCCCTGGAGTGCTTCTCAGCCCTAAACAAAGGAGTTGCAGGCTGTTTCCCCAAACCAGGACTGCACAGAGGATTCCAGCACTTAGCCCTTTAACCACAAAGACTGAGAAATAAGGCCTGTGGAGTGGTAATGCCAAGAAGCAGACACCACCAACTCATTCCAAGACAACATTTGGTTAATGCACATTTAGCCTGAGCTGTACTTGGCTCGGGCAAATGCAACAGTGAAGTGGTAGAACAACATTCATCCACCCATTCATTGATTGGTATAGACAAGTCTCAGGCACAACTCATGTCGCAATCCAGGTACAAATTCTTAAGCAGATTCACTCAGGATATTGAGCTTCACTTCTCTCCAGGGCTATGATCAGGGAAACACATAACCTGCCCCACCCAGGCTGTGAATTTCTCTGGGGGTTGCTTAACACTATGCCAGCTCACTTACCTATCACCCTAATCAATCAAGAAATCCAAAGTGAGCCTCTCAGTTTCTCTGAGAAATGGAGAAACTAAAGAGTGTGGTTAGGTTTGCTTCTCCATGCTCAGCCAGGAGTAAAGCCAAAGAAGCTGGGGAAGCTTCCCTGGGCAGCGTTACTAGCGTATAGCCTCTTCCATTCACCATGAGGAGGGAATTGGGAAGTAACACTTATGTTAGGCTTCAGGCCTCTATGTGTGGAGCAGAGCATTCTCCTTGTGAATGCACACTTCTCCACTGGAGTTCTTCTCATTCCCAAACAAAGGCAGTTGCAGGCTGTTCTACCAAATCAGGGCTGCACAGAGGATTCCCTTCACTCCACCCTTGAACTGCAAAGACTGAGAAATAAGGCCTGTGGTCAGCGAATTCTGAGAAGAACACACCACCAATTAATCCCAAGACAACATTTTGTTAATGCACACTTAGCCTGAGCTGTACTTGGGTAAGGGAAATGCAACAGTGAGCTGGCAGAATGACATTCATTCATCCTTCCATTGATTTGTATAGGCAAGTCTCAGGCACTACTCATGGTGCATTCCAGGACCCAGTTTTTAAGCACATACACTCAGATCATTGAACTTCACTTCTCCCCGGGGCTATGATCAGGAAAACATATGACCTGCCCCACCCAGGCTGTGAATTTCTCCAGGGGGTTGCTTAGCAATATGCCAGCTAACTTACCTATCACCCAAATCAACCAAGAGACACAAAGTGCGCCTCTCCATTTCCCTTAGAAATGAAAAAACTAAAGAGTGCAGTCAGGTTTCTCCTGTGTCCTGAGTGGGGAGCAATGCTAAAGAAGCTGTTGAACACTCCCTGGGAAGTGGTATTAGGGTATATCCCCCTCCATTCACTCCTAGGATGGAATTGGGAAGCCACACTTATGGTGGGCTTTTGAATTTTGAATTCACACTGTTGCATTTACCGGAGCCAAGTCCAGCTCAGGCTAAGTGTACATTAACCAAATGTTCTCTTGGGATGAGTTGGTTGTGTGTGCTTCTCTCCATTCCCTGTCCACAGGCTTTATCTCTGGGTCTTTGCAGTTAATGAGCTCAATGCGGGGAATCCTTTTGCCACGAGAGAGAAAAACTGCAGGAGAGAAGTAGGCATTCCCAAGGAGAATGGTGTGCTCCACAAACAGAGGCCTGAAGCCTCCTACTAGAGTTGTTTCACAATTCCCTCCAGTGAATGGAAGATGGCTCACTCTAGCACCACTGCACAGGGAGGCTTCACTAGGATATTTGGCTTTGCTCCCTGCACAGCACGGAGAAGCAATCCTAACCGAACTCTTTACTTTCTCCGTTCTGAGAGAAATGAAGAGGCGCACTTTGGATCTCTCGGTTGCTTTGGGTGATAGGTAAGTTAGCTGGAATAGTTTTAAGCAGCCCCCAGAGAAATTCACAGCCTGGGTTGCGCAGATGATCTGTTTCCCTCATATAGCCCGGGCAGAAGCAAAGTTCAATGTCTTGATTCAATCTGCTTAAGATTTGGGGCCTGCATTTCAGCATGAGCTGTGCCTGAGACTTTCCTATAGGAATCAATGGATGGACGGATGAATCTCGTTCTGCCAGCTCACTGTTGCATTTGTGCGAGGCAATTCCAGCTCAAGTTAAGTGTGCATTAACCAAATGTTGTCTTGGGATGAGTTGGTGGTGTGTGCTTCTCAGCGTTACCGCTTCACAGGCCTTATTTCTCAGTCTTTGTGCTTAAAGGGCTGAGTGCAGAAATCCTCAGTGCAGGTCTGGTTTGTGGGAACAGCCCGCGACTCCCTTTGTCTAGAATTGAGCTGTGCCTGAGACTTTCCTATAGGAATCAATGAATGGATGGATGAATGTCATTCTACCAGCTCACTGTTGCATTTGTCCAAAGCAAGTCCAGCTCAGGCTAAGTGTGCATTAACCAAATGTTGTCTTGGCATGAGTTGGTGGTGTGTGCTTCTCGGCATTACCGCTCCACAGGCCTTATTTCTCGGTCTTTGTGGTTAAAGGGTTGAGTGTGGGGAATACTCTGCACAGGTCTGGTTTGGGGAAATGTCCTGCAACTCCCTTTTTCTAGGACTGAGAAGAACTCCAAGGGAGAAGTGTGCATTCACAAGGAAAATGGTCTGCTCCACAAACAGAACCCTGAAGCCTACCATAAGTTTGGCTTCCCAATTCTGTCCTAGGAGTCAATAGAGGGGTTTATATTCTAGTACCACTGCCCAGGGGAGCTTCCCCAGCTTCTTTGGCTCTGCTCCACACTCAGGATGGAGAAGGAAACCTAACTGCATTGTTTAATTTCTCTGTTTCTCAGAGAAACTCAGAGATGCACTTTGGATCTCTTTGTTGTTTAGGGTGATTGGTAAGTTAGCTGGCATAGTGCTGAGCAATCCCTAGAGAAATTCACAGCCTAGGTGGGGCAGGTGATGTGTTTCCCTGGTCATAGTCAGGGGGAGAAGTGAAGCTAAATGTCCTGAGTGAATCTGCTTAAGATGTGGGGCCTGAATTGCAGCATGAATTGTGCCTGAGACTTGCCTATAGGAATCAATGGATGGATGGATGAATGTCATTCTCTCACCTCACTGTTGCTTTTACCCAAGCCAAGTCCAGCTCAGGTTAAGTGTGCATTAATGAAATGTTGTCTTGAGATGAGTTCGTGGTGTGTGCTTCTCTGCATTCCCTGTCCACAGGCATTATTTCTCAGTGTTTGCGGTAAAAGGCCCGAGTGCAGTGAAAACTCTGTACAGCTCTGCTTTGGGGCAACAGCCTGCAGCTCCCTTTGTCTAGGACTGAAAAAATGTTCAGAAGAGAAGTATTCATTCACAAGGAGAATGGTCTGCTCCAAAAACAGAGGCCTGAAGCATACCACAAATCTTGCTTCACAATTCCCTCCTAGGAGTGAATACAAGGTGGTACACTTTAGCAGCATGCCCAGGGAGGCTTCCCCCACTTATTTGGATTTGTTCCATACTCAGCACGGAGAAGTAAACCTAACCACACTCTTTAGTTTCTCCATTTCTCAGAGAAACAGAGAATCGCACTTTGGATCCCTTGGTTGCTTAGGGTGAGAGGTAAGTTAACTGGCATAGTGCTAAGCAATCTTCAGAGATACTCCCAGCCTGGGTACAGCAGGTGATGTGTTTCCCTGATAATAGTCAGGGGGAGAAGTGAAGATCAATGTCCTCAGTGTATCTGCTTAAGATTTGGTGCCTGGATGGCAGCATGAATTCTGCCTGAGACTTTCCTATAGCAACCAATGGATGCATGGATGAATGTCTTTCTGCCTGCTCACTGTTGCTTTTGCCCAAGCCAAGTCCAGCTCAGGCTAAGTTTGCATTAACAAAATTTTGTCTTGGGATGAGTTGGTGGTGTGTGATTCTTGGCCTTCCCTGTCCACAGGCCTTACCTCTCTGTCTTTGTGGTTAAAGCGCTGAGTGTGGGTTATCCTCTGTTCAGCCCTGGTTTGGGGGAACAGCCTGCAACTCCTTTGTCTAGGACTGAGAAGAACTCTGGGGGAAAAGTGTGCATTCACAAGGAGAATGCTCTGCTCCACAAACAGAGGCCTGAAGCCTACCATGTGTGTTGCATCCCAATCCCCTCCCAGGAGTGAATGGAAGGAGCTATAAACTAGTACCACTGTTCAGGGAGGCTTTCCCAGCTTTTTTGGCTTTGTTCCCTGCTCAGCACGGAGAAGCAAACCTAAGCATACACTTTAATTTCTCCATTTATGAGAAAAAATTGCGTGGTGCACTTTGGATCTCTCAGTTGCTTAGGGTGATAGCAATGTTAGCTGGCATAGTTCTAAGCTACCCCCAGAGAAATTCACAGCCTGGATGGGGCAGGTGATGTGTTTCCCTGATTATAGTCATGGGGAGAAGTGAAGCTCAGTGTCCTAAATGAATGTGTTTAAGAATTGGGGCCTTCATTGCAGCATGAGTTGTGCCTGATACGTGCCTATATGAATCAATGGATGGATGGATAAATGTCATTCTGCCACCTCACTGTTGCATTTACCCGAGCCAAGTCCAGCTCAGGCTAAGTGTTCATTAAGCAAAAGTTGTCGTGGGATCAGTTGGTGGTATGTGCTTCTCGGCCTTAGCGCTCCACAGGCCATATTTCTCTGTCTTTGTGGTTAAAGGGCTGAATGCAGGAATCCTCTGTGCAGCTCTGATTTCAGGAAACAGCCTGCAACTCCCTTTATCTAGGACTGAGAAGAACTTACGAGAGAAGTGTGCATTCCCAAAAAGAATGATCTGGTCCACAAACAGAGGCCTGAATCCTATCATAAGTGTTGTTTCCCAATTCCATCCTAGGAGTGAATGGGGGGGATACATGGTACCACTGCCCAGGGAAGCTTTCCCAACTTCTTAGGCTTTGCTCCCTGCTCAGGTCTGAGAAGCAAACCTAACCACACTCTTTACTTTCTCAGTTTCTGAGAGAAGCGCAAAGGCGCACTTTGGATCTCTTGGTTGCTTAGTGTGATTGATAAGTTAGCTGGCATAGTGCTAAGCAACCCCCAGAGAAATTCACAGCCTAGGTGGGGCAGGTGATGCATTTCCCTGATCATAGACCCGGGGAGAAGCAAAGCTCAATGTCCTGAGTGTATCTGCTTAATTATTGGGGCCCGGATTGAAGCATGAGTTGTGCCTGAGACTTGCCTATAGGAATCAATGGATGGATGGGTCAATGTCATTCTGCCACCTCACTGTTGCATTTACCCTAGCAAACTCCAGCTCAAGCTAAGTGTGCATTAATAAAATTTTGTCTTGCGATGAGTTGGTGGTTTGTGGTTCTCAGCATTCCCTGCCCAAAGGCCTTAATTCTGAGTCTTTGTGGTTAAAGCGCTGATTGCCTGTAATCCTCTGTGCAGCCCTGGCTTTGGGAAACAGCCTGCAACACCCTTTGTCTAGGACTGAGAAAAGATCCAGGAGAGAAGTGTGCATTCACAAGGAGAATATTCTGTTCTTCAGAGCCCTGAGGTCTCCCATAAGAGAGGCTTCCCAAATCCTTCCTAGGAGTGAATGGAAGAAGTTACACAGTAGCACCATTGTGCAGGGAAGCTTCCCCAGCTTATGTGACTTTGCTCCCTGCTCAGCATGGAGAAATAACCCTAACCACAGTCTGTAGTTTCTCCGTTTCTGAGAGAAACAGAGAGGTGAACTTTGGATCTGCTTATTGCTTAGGATGATAGGTAAGTTAGCTGGCATAGTGCTAAGCAACCCCCCAAGAAATTTACAACCTGAGTGGGGCAGGTTATGTGTTTCCTGATCATAGCCCCGGGGAGAAGTGAAGCTCACTGTCCTGAGTGTATCTTCTTAAGAATTGGGGCCTGGATTGCAGCATGAGTTGTGCCTGAGACTTGCCTATGGGAATCAAAGACGGATGGATCACTGTCATTCTGCCAGCTCACTGTTGCATTTGCCCGTGCCAAGTCCAGCTCAGGCTAAGAGTGAATTAACCAAATGTTATCTTCGGATTAGTTGGTGTGTGTTTCATGGGTTTCCCGGTCCAAAGGCCTTATGTCTCAGTCTTTGCAGTTAAAGGGCTGAGTGCAGGAATCCTCTGTGCTGCCCTGGTTTGGGGGAACAGTCTGCAACTCCCCTTTTCTAGGAATGAGAACTCCAGGGAAGAAGTGTGCATTCACAAGGAGAATGATCTCCTTCACAAAAAGTGGCCTGAAGCCTATCATATGTTTTGCTTCACAATTCCCTCCTAGGAGGGCCTGGAAGTGGCTAAACTCTAGTATCACTGCCAAGAGAAGCTTCCCCAGGTTCTTCAACTTTGCTCCCTGCTCAGTACAGAGAAGCAAACCTAATCGCACTCTTTAGTTTCTCCGTTTCTGAGAGAAACTGTAAGGCGCACTTTGGATCTCTCAGTTGCTTAGGGTGGGAGGTAAGTTAACTGGCCTAGTGCTTAGCAACCTCCAGAGAAATTCACAGCCTGGATGGGGCAGGTGACGTGTTTCTCTGATCATTGTCAGGAGGAGAAGCGAAACTCAATGTCCTGAGTGAATGTGTTTAAGAATTGGGGCCTTCATTGCAGCATGAGTTGTGCCTGAGACTTGCCTATAGGAATCAATGCATGGAAGGATGAATATGGTTCTGCAACCTCACCATTGCATTTGCCTGGGGCAAGTCCATCTCAGGTTAAGTGTGCATCAGCCAAATGTTCTCTTGGAATGAGTTTGTGCTGTGTGCTTATTGGCATTACCACTTCACAGGCCTCATTTCTCAATCTTTGTGGTTAAAGGACTCAGTGTGGGGAATCCTCTGTGCAACCCTGTCTTGGGGTACAGCCTGCAACTCCATTTGTCTGGGACTCAGAAGAGCTCCAGGGGAGAAATGTGCATTCACAAGGAGAATTCTCTGTTCCACAAACAGAAGCCTGAACCCTACCAAAATTGTGGCTTTCCAATTCTGTCCTAGGAGTGAATGGAGAGCGATATACGCTAGTACCACTGCCCAGGAAAACTTCCCCAACTTCTTTGGCTTTGCCCCCTGCACAGCACAGAGAAGCAAAACTAACTGCACTCTTTAGTTAGCTTTGGATGCCTTCGTTGCTTATGGTGAGAGGTAAGTCAGCTGGCATAGTGCTAAGCAACCTTCAGAGAAATTCACAGGCTGGGTATAGCAGGTGATGTGTTCCCCTGATCATAGCCCCGGGCACAAGTGAAGCTCCATGTAATGAGTGTATCTGCTTATGAATTGGGGCCTAGATTGTAGCATGAGTTGCACCTGAGACTTTCCTATAGTAATCAATGGATGGATGAAGGAATGACTTTCTGCCAGCTCAGTGTTGCATTTGCATGAGCCAAGTCCAGCTCTGGTTAAGTGTGCATTAACAAAACGTTCTCTTAGGAGGAGTTGGTGGTGTTTGCTTCTCGGAATTCCTGGTCCACAGGCCTCATTTCTTGGTCTTTGCAGTTAAAGGGCCGAGTGCAAGAATCCTCTGTGCAGCCCTATTTTGGGGGAAAAGCCTGCAACTCCCTTTGTCTAGGTCTGAGAAGAACTCTAGGGGAGAAGTGTGCATTCACAAAGAGAATGCTCTGCTCCACAAAAAGAGGCCCAAATCCGATCCTAAGTGTTGTTTCCCAATTCCTTCCTAGGCGTGAATGGAAGGGGCTATGGGCTAGAACCACTGCCCAAGGAAGTTTCTCCAGCTTCCTCAGCTTAGCTCCCTGCTTAGCACAGAGAAGCAAATCTAACCGTACTCTTTAATATCTCCATTTCTGAGAGAAACGGAGAGGGACACTTTGGATCTCTCAGTTGCTTAGGATGATAGGTAAGTTAGCTGGCATAGTGTTAAGCAACCCCCAGAGAAATTCACAGCCTGCATGGTCATGTGATGTGTTTCCCTAATCATAGAACTGGGGAAAAGCGAAGCTTAATGTGCTGAGTGAATCTGCTTAAGATTTGGGGCTTGGATTTCATCATGAGTTGTGCCTCAGACTTGATTATAGAAACCAATGGATGGATGGATTAATGTCGTTCTGCCACCTCACTTTTGCATTTACCCAAGCCAAGTACAGCTCAGGGTAAGTGTGCATTAACAAAATGTTGTCTTGGGATGAGTTTGTGGTGTGTGCTTCTAGGCATTACCACTCCACAGGCCTTATTTCTGGGGCTTTGTGGTTAAAGGGCTGAGTGCAGTGAATCTTCTGTACAATCCTGGTTTGGGGGAACACCCTGCAACTCCTTTCTCTAGGACCCAGAAGAACTCCACGGAGAAGTGAGCATTCACAAGGAGAATGGTCTGCTCCACAAATAGAGGCCTGAAGACCTCCATAAGAGTGGCTTCCCAATTCCATCCTAGGAGTGAATGAGGGGGATATACTCTATTACCACTTCCCAGGGAAGCTTCCTCAGCTTCTTCGGCTTTGCTTCCCGCTAAGGATGGAGAAGCAAACCTAACCACACTGTTCAGTTTCTGCATTTCTGACAGAAACGGAGAGGCACAGTTTGGATCTTTCGGTTGCTTAGGGTGATAGGTAAGTTAGCTGGCATATTTCTAAGTAACTCCCAGAGTAATTCACAGCCTGGGTGAGCAGGTGACGTGTTTCCTGCAACATAGCCCAGTTCAGAGGCGAAGTTCAATATCCTGAGTAAAGCTGCTCAAGAATTGGAACCTGGATTGCAGCATGAGTCTTGCCTGAGACTTTTTCCTATAGGAATCAATGGATGGATGGATGAATGTCGTTCTGCCAGTTCACTGTTGCGTTTGTCCAAACCAAGTCCAGCTCAGGCTAAGGGTGCATTAACCAAATGTTGTCTTGGGATGAGGCGATCATGTGTGCATCTTGGCATTACCACTCCACAGGCCTTATTTCTCCATCTTTGCAGTTAAAGGGCTGAGTGCAGGAATTCTCTGTGCTGCTCTGGTTTGGAAGAACAGCCTGCAACTCCCTTTGACTAGAACTGAGACGAATTGCAGGAGAGAAGTGTGTATTCACAAGGAGAATGGTCTGCTCCACAAACAGAGGCCTGAAGACCACCATAAGTGTGGCTCCCTAATTCCGTCCTAGGAGTCAATGGAGGGGGATATATTCTATTACCACTGCCCAGGGAAGCACTCCCAGCTTCTTTGGCTTTGCTTCCTGCTAAGGATGGAGAAGCAAACCTAACCACACATTTTAGCTTCTGCATTTCTGAGAGAAACGGAGAGGCACACTTTGGATCTCTTGGTTGCTTAGGGTGATCGGTAAGTAACTGGCATAGTGCTAAGCAACTCCCAGAGAAATTCACAGCCTGGGTGGGGCAGATGATGTGTTTCCCTGTTCACAGCCCCGGGGAGAAGCGAAGGTCAATGTCCTGAGTGTATCTGCTCGAGAATTGGGGCCTAGATTGCAGCATGAGTTGTGCCTGAGACTTGCCTATAGGAATCAATGGATGGATGGATGAATGTCACTCTGCCAGCTGACTGCTGCATTTGTCCAAGCGAAGTTCAGCTCACACTAAGGGTGCATTAACCACAGGTCCTCTTGGAATGAGTTGGTGGTGTGTGTTTCTCGGCATTACAACTCCACAGGCCTTATTTCTTGGTCTCTGCAGTTAAGGGGCTGAGTGCTGGAATGCTCTGTGCAGCCCTGATTTGGTGGAACAGTCTGCAACTCCCTTTTTCTAAGACTGAGAAGAACTCCAAGGGAAAAGTGTGCCTTCACAAGGAGAAACCTCTGCTCCACAAACAGAGGACTGAAGGCTACCATAAGTGTGGCTTCCCAATTCCTTCTTAGGAGTGAATGGAGTGGAATATATGCTAGTATCACTGCCCAGGGAAGCTTCCCCATCTTCTTTGGTTTTGCTCCACACTCAGGGCGGAGAAGCAAACCTAAGCGCACTCTTTAGTTGCTCCGTTTCTCAGTGAAACGAAGAGGTGCACTTTGGATCTCTCGATAGCTTAGAGTGATAGGTAAGTTACCTGGCATTGTGCTAAGCAACTCCAAGAGAAATTCACAGCCTCACTGGGGTAGGTGATGTGTTACCCTGATCATAACCCCTGGCAGAAGCGATGCTCAATATCCTGAGTGCATCTGCTTAAGAATTTGGACCTGAATTGCAGCATGAGTTGGGCCTGAGACTTGTCTGTAGGAATCAATGGATGGATGGATGAATGTCTTTCTTCCATCTCACGGTTGCATTTGCCCCAGCCAAGTCCAGCTCAGGCTAAGTGTGCATTAATCAGATGTTGTCTTGGGATGAGTCGGTGGTGCATGCTTCTCGGGTTTCCTGGTCCAAAGGACTTATTTCTCGGTCTTTGCGGTTAAATGGCTGAGTGCAGGAATCCTCTGTGCAGTTCTGCTTTGGGGGACCAGCTTGCAACTCCCTTTGTCTAGGACTGAGAACTCCTGGGGAGAAGTGTGCATTCACAAGGAGAATGCTCTGCTCCGCAAACAGCGGCCTGAAGCCTACCATATTTATTGCATCCCAATTCCCTCCTAGGAGTGAATAGAAGGGGTTATACGCTAGTACCACTGCCAAAGGAGGCTTTCCCAGGTTCTTCGACTTTGCTACCTGTTCAGCACGGAGGAGCAAACCTAACTGTACACTTTCATTTCTCTATTTCTGAGAAAAAATGGAGAGGCACACCTTGGATCTCTCGTTTGCTTAGGGTGATAGGTAAGTTAGCTGGCATATTGCTAAGCAACCCTCAGAGAAATTCACAGCCTGGGTGGGGCAGGTGACATGTTTCCCTCAACATAGCCCAGTGCAGAGATGAAGCTCAATATCCTGAGTGAATCTGCTGAAGAATTGGAACCTGGATTGCAGCATGAGTCTCGCCTGAGACTTTTTCCTATAGGAATCAATGGATGGATGAATGAATGTGGTTCTCCCAGCTCACTGTAGCATTTGTCCAAAGCAAGTCCAGCTCAGTCTAAGTGTGCATTAACCAGCAGTTGTCTTGGAATGAGGCAGTCGTGTGTGTTTCTTGGCATTACTGCTCCACAGGCCTTATTTCTCCGTTTTTGCAGTTAAAGGGCTGAGTGCAGGAATCCTCTGTGCAGCCCTGGTTTGGAGGAACAGCCTGCAACTCCCTTTGTCTAGAACTGAGATGAATTGCAGCAGAGAAGTGTGCATTCACAAGGAGAATGGTCTGCTCCACAGAGGCCTGAAGCTTAGCATAAGTGTGGCTTCCCCATTCCATTCTAGGAGTCAATGGAGGGGGATATATTCTATTACCACTGCCCAGGGAAGCTTCCCCAGCTTCTTTGGCTTTGCTTCCTGCTAAGGACAGAGAAGCAAAACTAACCACATTCTTTAGTTTCTGGGTTTCAAAGAGGAACGGATAGGCACACTTGGATCTCTATGTTGCTTACGGTGATAGGCAAGTAACTGGCATACTGCTACGCAACTCTCAGAGAAATTCACAGCCTGGGTGGGGCAGATGATGTGTTTCCCTGTTCACAGCCCCGAGGAGAAGCGAAGGTCAATGTCCTCAGTGTATCTGCTCGAGAATTGGGGCCTAGATTGCAGCATGAGTTGTGCCTGAGACTTGCCTATAGGAATCAATGGATGGATGGATGAATGTCACTCTGCCAGCTGACTGTTGCATTTGTCTGAGTGAAGTCCAGCTCAGACTAAGCGTGCATTAACCACAGGTTCTCTTGGGATGAGTTGGTGGTGTGTGCTTCTTGGCATTACTGCTCCTTATTTCTAGGCCTTATTTCTAGGTCTCTGCATTTAAAGGACTGAGTGCAGGAATCCTTTGTGCATCCTTGACTGTGGGGAACAGTCTACAACTCCCTTTTTCTAAGACTGAGAAGAACTCCAGGGGAAAAGTGGGCCTTCATAAGGAGAATTGTCAATTCCACAAACAGAGGACTGAAGGCTACCATAAGTGTGGCTTCCCAATTCCATCTTAGGAGTGAATGAGGTGGGATATACACTAGCATCACTGCCCAGGGAAGTTCCCCATCTTCTTTGACTTTGCTCCACACTCAGGACAGAGAAACAAACCTAAGCGCACTCTTAATTTCTCCATTACTCAGAGAATTGGAGAGGTGCACTTTGGATCTCTCCATTGCTTAGAATGATAGGTAACTTAGCTGGCATAATGCTAAGCAACTCCAAGAGAAATTCACAGCCTCGCTGGGGTAGGTGATGCCTTTCCCTGATCATAACCCCGGGTAGAAGCGAAGCTCAATATCCTGAGTGTATCTGTTTAAGTATTTGGACCTGGATTGCAGCATGAGTTGTGCCTGAGACTTGCCTATAGGAATCAATGGATGGATGGATGAATGTCGTTCTGCCACCTCACTGTTGCATTTGCCCAAGCCCATTCCAGCTCAGGCTAAGTGTACATTAACCAAATGTTGTCTTGGGATGAGTTGGTGGTGTGTGCTTCTCGGCGTTACCCCTCTACAGGCCTTATTTCTTGGTCTTTGTGGTTAAAGGGCTGAGTGCGGGAAATCCGCTGTGCAGCTCTGATATGGGGAAACAGTCGGAAACTCCCTTTGTCTAGGAATAAGAAGAACTCCAGGGCAGAAGTGTGCATTCACAAGGAGAATGCTCTGCTCCACAAACAGAGACCTGAAGGCTACCATAAGTGTGGCTTCCCAATTCCATCCTAGGAATGAATGGAGTGTGCTATACACTAGTATCAATGCCCAGGGAAGCTTCCCAATGTTCTTCGGCTTTGCTCAGCACTCAGGATGGAGAAGCAAACCTAACCGTACACTTTCATTTCTCCATTTCTGAGAAAAAAAGGAGAGGTGCACTTTGGATCTCTCAATTGTTTCAGGTGATAGGTAAGTTAGGTGACAGAGTGGAGAGCAACCCCCAGAGAAATTCACAGCCTGGGTGGGTCGGGTGACATGTTTCCCTCATCATAGCCCAGTGCAGAGGTGAAGCTCAATATCCTGAGTGAATCTGCTGAAGAATTGGAACCTGAATTGCAGCATGAGTCTTTCCTGAGACTTTTTCCGATATGAATCAATGGATGGATGGATGAATGTGGTTCTCCCCGTTCACTGTTCCATTTGTCCGAAGCAAGTCCAGCTCAGGCTAAGTGTGCATTAACCAGAAATTGTCTTGGGATGAGGTGGTCCTGTGTGCTTCTTGGCATTACCACTCCACAGGTCTTATTTCTCGGTCTCTGCAGTTAAAGGGCTGAGTGCAGAAATCCTCTGTGCAGCCCTGATTTGGGGGAACAGTCTGCAGTTCCCTTTTGCTAAGACTGAGAAGAACTCCAGGGTAAAATTGTCCCTTCAGAGGAGAAACGTCTGCTCCATAAACAGAAGGCTGAAGCTTACCATAAGTATGGCTTCCCAACTCCATCCTTGGAGTGAATGGAGGGGGATATGTGTTGGTACCATTGACCCGGGAAGCTTCCCCAGGATCTTGAGCTTTGCTCCGCACTCAGGATGGAGAAGTAAACCTAACCGCATTCTTTAGTTTCTCCGTTTCTCAGAGAAACGCAGAGGTGCACTTGAATCTCTTTGCTGCTTAGCTTAATAGGTAAGTTAACTGGCAGAGTGATAAACAACTCCTAGAGAAATTCACAGGCTGGGTGGGGAACATGATATGTTTCCCTGACCAGAGCCCTGGGGAGAAGGGAAGCTCAATGTCCTAAGTGAATCTACTTAAGAAATGGGGCTTGCATTGCAGCCTGAGTTGTGCCTGAGGCTTGCCTATAAGAATCAACGCATGGATGGATGGATGTCGTTCTGCGACCTCATTGTTTCATTTGTCCAACCCTATTCCAGGTCAGGCTAAGTGTGCATTAACAAAATGTTGTCTTGGGATGTGTCGCTGGTGTGTGGTTCTTGGCATTCCCGGACCACAGGCCTCATTTTTTGGTTTTTGAGATTAAGGGGCTTAGGGAGGCAAATATTCTGTGGAGCCCTGATTTAGTGGAATTGCCCGCAATGGCCTTTGTGTAGGACTGAAAAGAACTCCAGGTTAGAAGTGTGCATTCACAAGGAGAAATGTCTGATCCAAAAACAGAGGCCTTCAGCCTACCATAAGTGTTCCTTCAAAATTCCCTCCTAGGAATGAATGGAAGGGGCTATACGCTAGAATCACTGCCCAAGAAAGCTTCCCCAGCTTATGTGGATTTGCACCATGCTCAGCACGGAGAAGCAAACCTTAGAGCACTCATTAGTTTCTCTGTTTCTGAGAAAAAAGGAGAGGCACACATTGGATCCTTCAGTTGCTTAGTGTGATAGGTAGTTCACTGGCATAGTGCTAAGCAACCACTTACAGAAATTCACGACCTAGGTGGTGCAGGTCCTGTGTTTCCCTGATTATATCCACAGGGAGAAGCAAAGGTGAATATCCTGAGTGAATCTACTTAAGAAATGCGACCGGCATTGCAGCATGTGTTGGGCCTGAGAGTTGACCATAGCAATCAACGGAGGGATGGATGAATGTCACTCTCCCACCTGACAGATGCATTTGACAGAGCCCATTTCATCGCAGACTGACTGCACTAACAAAATGTTGTCTTGGGATGAGTTGGTGGTGTGTGCTTGTCCACATTCCCGGTCCACAGGACGATTTCTCGGTCTTTGCGGTTCAAGGGCTGAGGGCGGCGAATCCTCTGTGCAGCCCTGGCTTGGTGGAATAGTCTGCAACTCCCTTTGTGCAGGACTGAGAAGAACTACGGGCAAGAAGTGTGCATTCACAAGGAGAAAGGTCTGCTCCAGAAAGAGAGGCCTGCAGCCTCCCATAAGTGTTGCTATGGAATGCTCTCCTTGGAGTGAATGGAAAGGTCTATATGCTAATAACACAGTCAGGGGAAGCTTCCCCAGCTTATTCGGCTTTGCCCCCTGCTCAGCAAGGAGAAGCAAACCTAAACTCTCTCGCTCCTTTCTCAGTTTTGGAGAGAAACTGGGGGGCGCTTTGGATCTCTCGGTTCCTTAGTGTCATGGGTAGTTGGCTGGCAGTGCTAAGCAACCCCCTAGAGAAATTCACCAGCTGGGTGGGGCAGGTAATATGTTTCCCTGATCATAGCCCTGGGGGGAAGCAAAGCTCAATGTTCTGAGTGAATCTCCTTAACAAATGGGGACTGCATTGCAGTTTGAGTTGTGCCTGAGACTTGCCTATAGGAATCAAGGCATGGATGGATAAATGTCGTTCGCCCACCTCACTGCTGCATTTTCCCAAGCCCACCCCAGCTCAGGATAAGTGTGCATTAAGCAAATGTTGTCTTGGGATGAGTTGGTGCTGTGTGCTTCTCGACATTCCCGGTCCACTGGCTGATTTCTCGGTCTTGGCGCTTAAAGGGCTGAGGGCAGCGAATCCTCTGTGCAGAACTGGATTGGTGGAATAGACTGCAACTCGCTTTGTGCAGGAATGTGAAGAACTCCTGGGGAGAAGTGAGCATTCACAAGGAGAAAGGTCTGCTCCACAGAGAGAGGCCTGCAGCCTCACATGAGTGTTGCTTCCCAATTCCCTCCTAGGAGTGAATCGAAGGGGCTATATGCTAACAGCACTGCCCAGGGAAGCTTCCCCGGCTTACCGGGCTTTGCTCCCTGCTCAGGCCAGAGAAGCAAAGCTAAGAGCACTCGATAGTTTCTCCGTTTCTGAGAGAAATGGAGAGGCGCACTTCGGATCCCCTGCTTCCTTAGGGTCACAGGTGGTTGGCTGGCAGTGCTAAGCAACCCAATGGAGAAATTCACCGCCTGCGTGGGGCAGGTTATGTGTTTCCCTGATCGTAACCCTGGGGAGAAGCCAAGCTCAATGTCCTGAGTGAATCTACTTAAGAAATGGGGCCTGCATTGCAGCTTGAGTTGGGCCTGAGACTTGCCTATAGGAATCAGTGCATGGGTGGATAAATGTC
>RJWM01028015.1:0-17022 GCA_004363535.1 Dasyprocta punctata | reverse complement strand
TGTGAATTGGGAAGAAACTATTCAAAAGAAAAGACACATTATGATAAGGGAAAGGGGAAAGGAAGAAAAGGGAAAATAAAATATATATATGTATATATATATATATATATATATATACACATAAGATAGTTAAGATAATTACACAACTAGCTTCTATTTGTTCCTTGAAAAGGATGTTTTGTGCTCGTATTATTTAGACAAGATATCATGTCTGTATCTTGTACTCTGAATAACTACTGAGAAGACAACAATATGCAATATATCCACTTTTGTAACTGTGCTACTAACCTATTTTGAAACTCCATTTCATTGTTTATCATTTTTTCTCTTTAAAATGAAAAACAAAGGATCACTTTACTCCACCATTTCCCTTACTAATCATGTCCAACATCAAGTTCTGTCTACTTCCTCTGATTTAGTTCAGCCTATCCAACAACCATACTATTGTTGCACTTTACAACCTACAAGAATATTTGGCTTTCAATTTTGTTTCTTAAAAGTCCTTCCTACCTACAGACAGATACATTTTATTTCATGGTGTATAACATTTCCCAAACTACAGTTCACATATTATCTAGGAAAAATGTTTTTCATCAGATTAATTGGGAAAAAGCTGAATAATATTCTCCTTTGGAGAGTCTGTATTTAAGTATTTTTTCTTAACAAAGACTTTCTCAAATTTGTTTGACTGTAAGATTACCCTTCCTTCTCCTTGCATATACAGTTCTTTTCTGAAGCTTTAATATAATACCCAATATTGAAAAAAAGCAAACAGCAAAGAAATAGTAAAAACGTTTTATGTAGCCAACAGTATCAAAACAAAACAAAACAAAACCAACCACTGTTTGGCAAATATTGTTCCAAATGTCTGAAAGAAAAATTTTTTTCCAAAATGGACACCTAACCCTATCACCAACTCACTTAAATTACATTTTGGCAACCTTTGATTGCTTATAGACTAACGTATACTAGAATTAAGCCACCAGTAACATGACCATCTACCTCTCTGGCCACTGTCCATTCTCCAACTTACCGCTGTACTGCCCGCTGTCTTTACCATCCGCATCAGCCTTAATGAACAAGGGTAAACACTCCTGTGCCTGTGTGTCTCCACATCTCCCTGTGATGTAACCAGACCACATTTTTCGACTCACTTTGTCATTTAATTTATGAAGAACGCGTAAGCTTGAGGACTTTGGGAAGTGAGTTTCTTTTAGTCTCTGAGCATGTTCATCAAAAGCAACTGCATTCTATCATAAATACCTATGATAATTGTATCTTCTTTATGCTTCTTTGTAGACCTGATAATGAATTCAAGCAAGGAATTTTTTCAGGTTCCCATTATATGAATAGCATTTCTGTTTTTGCTCCTTTCTCTCTTCTCTCAGCTCCATTCTACTCATCTGCAAGAATTCTTTCATTTTTATATAAAATTATTTGTCAATTTCTGCTCATACAAAGCAATAATTTCCTTTAAATCACATAATGCAACATTTAATTGTACCCTTCCTGTGTCTATTAAATAACACAGCATTTGCTATTTCACTTATTTATTCAGTAAACTTTGGTTGTTCCTTCCTGAAGTATAATCTTATTGATCATTTTTTATGATTTTTATTTCTAACTTCCATGTTCTCTTTCCATATTTTATGGTTGGATGTACATGCTGTGTTACATGTAAATAGCTTTAAATTTTCTATTTTTTGGTCTTATCCATTGTGATTTCCATAATTTTCTTATAAATACCAAGACTGATGGTGCAATATTTTGTGGAAAAAATCCCTACAATATCTGTATTTAAGTAAATGTATTAAAATATTAAATATCCAGACAAGTTTTCTGGTAAGACACAATGAATAAATGAAAATTAAGCATATGTAAGTTATGTTTCGCCAATAACTAACCTCAGTGTGTACCTTTTATAAGTAAATTCTAGTGTTTTGTTTTTCTTTTTGTTTAGACAGTCTTACTTTATATTCCAGGCTGCCCTTGAACTCACTATACAGCTGAAGCTGACATCCAACTGGTGGGGATCCTACTGCTTCAGCCTCCTGAGTATTGAGATTTATAGACATGTGCCATCGCACCTTGCCATAAATAGATGTTTTTCATCACTACATGTGACAGATTTTTTTAAACTAGTAATATTTCTTAGGCTCTGAGTGTTTATATATGTTAATGAGGTATATTTGACAACTTTATGCATCTCACAATAAGGAATAATTTGATGTGATTTTTAACTATACACTCTCAAATAGTCAAAAATAAAAATAAAACATGAAAAGAATAAGCAATAAAATGTATTGAATTTTTAAGCTATTTCATTAACATTTTACGGTAGTAAAATACGATAGTAAATATTTCAGAGTTAAGTTTTATAAGTTCTGGTTTGAATGTATTTTCTGTTTTATGGATTCGTTTTTCTGAGTTATCTTCAATATTAGACAAATACTGTTATCGATTAGATAACAGTAGCATTCTGGGCTATTGTAACAAAGGCTTGCACCTTTTTCATTATGAATTCATAAGATTGTGTTGTCGTAGATATATCAAGGGCATATGATGTGGTGGGACGGAGTAAACATATGTCAAATATGTCTTACAGGACAGATTCCTTTCTAGAGTAGTAGCATGCCATATCTTACAAACCTTTCTCCCTCTGCAATCACAGGTGTCCTTCGCATTATCTTACTGTTGGGATGTAGATTTGAACAGACATCCCAGGCCAATTGTAAAGTCACATCACCTCCTAAATTATAACAGCAGGCCAATCTAAGTCCAGATTTAAAAGTTTCCTTGTAGAGAATGAGATTAAGACTTCTTTCTGTCTTTTAGGGTGAAGAATTCCTGTTCCTTGGATTCCGTGGATTGGGAATACTCCTATCAACCACTTGGAGAAGGAAGATATAATTGGGCCGCTGGGCCAGAAGAATGGTCGCTGAAAGATGGGCAGATACCTTTCATATAATAAATGCTACACGGCTTCCCAGATCTCATCATGCCTGAAGCCAGACTGATTGACAGTAACATGGATTAATATATTCCTTTAAAAAAATTCTAAAACTAGTTTTCATTTAATTAACTATTTAGAATTTTAGTTTGATCATTTGCATTCTGAACAGTCCTAGTGAAAACAGGAATAGATTTCTTGAGAGAAATATTTGGGGATGGGACAGAAAAGATGAATGAATATCTTTTGTGAATTTAGAATTCCTTAAACTTACTCTCGTCTATTCAAATAATTTAAAACTTTGTAAAATAATACTCGTAACAATAGTAAACTGGCTCAAAATCAATCTGTTTCAACCTGCTTCCTCAAACTTTCAGTATCTTAGAAAATTTACTTTTTTTAATATCATGATTAGAGAGCCTTTTCTTGTACTTACCTTCCAGTCTTTCTGATTTCATGTGTTTCTCATAGTAGTCATGAGTATTCTGCATCTGCAGGGTATTTCAAGTGTATTGGAAGTTATATGTCATAGAAGAATTGAGAAATCTTACTGTTCCCAGGACAAAAATCACATGGTTTAATCTTAAAATTTTGATAAAGTGGGTAGGCTAATACGAATAAATCTAATTAAGAATGAAGTAATTAGCACTCTATTCCCTTCTAAACTCAGTTTGTCACCAAAATAACATATTTTGTTTAGATCCTCTTTCAGCTGCAGATCAAGACAATGCTGAGAACAAGCATCCATAACTCTCAGTAGTTTAACTCAATAGAAATCTGTTCTATTCACCAGTCTGCAAAATGATTCTGTGCCTATCTGCTCTCTCTTGTGCTAATGCATCCCTCTGTGGACAACTATTAGTGACCTGGAAGGTGTGCGGATCAGTACTGTGTCACATCACGTGTTAGGGGTTTTGATTTTTTTTTTTTACATAATTCCTCAACTTCCACTGGGCTGCAGTATGCTTATTCTCAAAGTACCAGCTTCTGAAAAAGAGAACAAGCAGCAAAAGTACAACCATTCTCTTCCTGACTTTAGTCTGCATTGATAAATTTGCAACAAGAGTTTCTCCACTTTAAGGAGAAGAAAAATTGGAGATGACCTTTCAGTAAAGAATTTTCAAAGTGCCATCATGAAGGGAAAAATATAGAAAAATGATGGATTGTTTTATATTAACAACTCACAAAAGGAGTTAATCTACAGGTATGATTTTCATTTATGAATGTGTGTGTTCTAATTTCTGAAGTTAACTCTTTAATACCCTGAATCCTGATTTGGTCTCATATTCAACCTTAAATTACAGTGAGGAATAGTTTTGAGAAATGAATCCTGGCTACATTAAATTTGAATTATTCAAAATTTAGCTGAAAATGCTATCCACACTAAAATGTTGAAGTTCACATTCTTGCAGACATTTTATGTTTACTTGTAAGAATCAATTTCATCAGCTTCCTGATAAGATAAGGTAAAACTATTGGAAAATATTTTGAATTTTTTGAATAAAATGAGCATCTATTGAAAGTTGCTGAGAAGGAAAAAAATTATGCAAAGGGACAAAAAATAATCCTGGTATTACATGAAACTCATTATATTATAAAATGAAAGAATACACTCACATGTAACCAATACAAAACAACTGCACCCAAGAATACTATTATCAAATAATATTCATCTCTTATGGTTGAGAATTTGTTAATATATTAAGAAAAGTTACTGTTTGAGTCATTTAAGCTATATAAGAATATTATAGAAATACATGATAAATAAATGATAATTTTGTGCAACAGAAATTTCTATTCATGGGAAAGATACAGAAGAGAGGAAAGAGAATATACAATAAAACTTAAAATATATATAGTTAAACATATTTGAGGAAAATAATGCTTGGGAATATGTCACATATGTGCTAAATGCGTATAAAAGAAAGTAAGCAACATGTTGTGCTTTAAGTCTAAAATTTACCCCCAAATTTTTATGTATTCAGAGGTGGGGCTTTTGGAAGTTGATGCAAAACAGATTGTACCATGGAAGCATTATATTCCTCAAGGGATTAATCCACTGATGAGCTTATAACTGGCTGTACTATTAGCATTTGGGGACTGGTTAAAAGAGGAAGATCATCTGGATGTGATTTGAAAGGAGTTATTCTTGTCCTCAGCTCCTCCCTTTCCTCTCACTACTTCTTGCCTGCCATGAGGTGAGCATCTTTCCCCTGCCATGGTCTTCTGCCATGTTTCTGTCTTGGAGCCAACCTACCATGGGCTGACTCTTCTGAAATTGTGCCAAACTAATCCTCTCCTCCTTTAAAATGTAGATATTGGGTGTTATTTTCCAGGTACATGAAAATTGACCAGCATAACCTCTTAGTATGGTTTTCAGTATTTCATTCTTTAGATTTTATTTTATTTTCTTGATTGTTTACTTAGATGTTTGCACACAGGAGACTCCAATTACTTGTGAAAGAAATTAAAGATGACACAAATAGAATATGACATCTCATTTTTATGGCTTAATATTCCAAAAATACATTTAATATAAAAATCTAAAGATTCAATATAATTGTGGTCAGAATTCCCACAGAATGTTTTCTTACAGAAATAGAAAAATAAATTCTGAAATTTGTATGGATCCACAAAAGACACAGAATAGTCAAGATTATCTTGATTGTAAACAACAGAAATGGAAACCTCATACTCTCTAACTTGAATACCAAGTTAAATTTACACAAAGCACAACAAGATGTGCAGTCAGATGCAAGATCCCAGCAGTGCCACACTCTGGTGTGCACTCCACCTAGCTGCCTAGGTTCCAGAGGTTCTGAACTCCACCCAAGCAGATGTAAATTTCCAGTGCCACACTCCAAGAGTGAGTCCTTGCTAACTGCATAGAGGACCTGAGCTCTGCCCAACCCAGCGTCCCAGCACAATCCATCAGGGGAACACCCAGCCAGCATCACAGGATGCAGAGGTACCACGTCCAGTCTAGACCAGTGCCCCAGAGCCACTCATCAGGGAGCCACCAGCATAGCCATCAGGCCTTGGAGAATTTGAGCTCTGCCCATCAGAGCACAAGGCCCTAGCTCCATAGTTCAAGAGTGTGGCACAGCGAGCCATGCGACAGGACCCAGATGTTCCAAATTCCACTCAGGCAGGAGCAAGGCCTCAGCACCATACACCAGGGTGTGTTCTGGCTAGTCACACACTCAAAAAGACACTAAAAAGGAAGACACAGGGAATCACACAACTGAACTTTCTGAAATGATAGCAACTAAAGTAAAGAAGCAACTCCATGAAACCATAGAGGAAATCAGATCAGAAATACCCTATCAGGTAAAAAGATGAAATGACAAACATTATGAAAGAAATGGTATGTATTTAAAGAAGAACAACATAAAAAATAGAGTAACATAATAAAATGATGGAAACACTGAATGAACAATATAAGACAGAATTAGAATGCATAAAACAGATTCAAAGGGACATTCAGGAAATTAAAAATTGCATTGAAAGTTTGAAAAACTGCTTGAATGAAGCTGATGATAGACTCTCAGAACTTGAAGACAACATAGAAGCTTATGATCATGAAAGAAAAGATCTGTTAAAAATAACAAGGAACCAGGAAACAGCAATTCAACAGCTGCAAGATGATGCAAAGAGAAACAATATAAGATTGACAGGTATCAGTGAAAAAGCAGGGATTAACATAAATGACCTGTGAAGACTATTTGCAGAAATAACACAAGAAAATTTTCCAAACATGGGAAGAGAATCTGATATACAGAGAAGTGAGGCATAGAGAACCTCAGTTAACTATAACCAAAATAAATCTTCACACAGACATAAAAATCAGGACATCAGAAATTCAGCAAAAGAACAGAATGCTAAAAGTTGTCAGAGAAAAGAAACTGATCACCTACAAAGGAAAGCCTATCAGAATCACAGCAGACTTCTCAACACAATCCTTCAAGTCAAGAAGAGCTTGGAGTGAAATATTTCGAATCCTGAAAGAAAACAACTTTCAACTCAAATTGATGTTTCCTGAAAAACCATCTATAAAAATTGATGGAGAAATCAGATACTTCCACAACAAAGAATAGGTGAAGAAATTCATGGCCAGCAGACCAACACTACAAAGAGAGCTGAAAGACACTCTAGAAAGAGACAAAGATAACTACAATCCCAAGAACGACAGCAAAAGGAAACCACTAAGCAGGGCAAAAAAATAAACAGAAAAAGTAGAAAACCAAAAATAGAAATATAACATGACAGAGATAAGTCTGTACATATCAGTTATATCAATCAATATGAATGGTCTCATTCACCAATAAAAAGAAACAGACTGGCAGAGTGTGTTAAGAAACACAATCCAACAATATGCTGTGTACAAAAAACACATTTAACTCAAAAGGAAATTCATAGACTAAAAATCAAAGGATAGAAAACAATACACCATGTAACAGGAACCCAGAAAAAAGTAGGGGTAACCATTTTGTTTGCAGACAATGTGAACCTCAAACCAAGAATAATCAAAAGAGATAAGGAAGGTCACTATATACTTGTTAGGGGAAAACTTCAAGAGGAAGAGATTATGACCATAAATATATATGCACCATATACAGGAGCACCCAACTATGTAAGACAAATCTTCATAGGCATGAAAAACCAAATAAACAATAATACAGTTACAGCAGGGAACCTTAACATCCCATTGTCACAAAGAGACAGATCAACCAAACAAAAAATCAGCAAAGAAATAGTAGAACTGAATCAAATGTATGAACAAACGGACCTAGTAGATGTGTACCAAGTGTTCCACCCAACGTCAGAATAACATTCTTCTCAGCTGTACATGGGGTATTGTCTAAAATAGATCATATAGGAGCCCAGAGAGCCTTAAGTAAATATGAAGGAATTAAAATAACTCCATGCATATTATCTGAACATAGCACAATAAAATTGGGAATCAAGGACAAAAAACCCCAGAAGAACCCCATAAATACATGGAAATTCAATAACACTCTGCTAAACAATCAATGTGTTTAGTAAGTGGTTGGCTGTGGGTTTAAAATATATGACTTTTATCAGGTTGAGTTTTGTGCATCCATTTTTATAGCAACCCAATTTGTAGTAGCCAAAACTTGGAAATACCCCAAGTGCCCATAAATCAAGGAATGTATAAAAAAGATGTGGTATTTTTATACGATGGAGTACTACTCAGGTATCAAGAAAGATTGCACTGAAACTAAAGTAAATGGACGGGACTTGAGACCATACTCGTAAGTGAAATAAATCAAACCCACATGTGTAAATACTGTATTGTCTCCCTGGTGTAAGAAACTGAAAAAGTATATGCTATCAAAAATCTATAATAAACACTGTGTAAGGAAAAGAAACTGCTCAGAGAGGAAATGTAATTGGGATAGGGAAAGGAGGAAAGAAGGCAGAAAAAAGGGAAAAGGCATAAATTTATATATACATATATATATATATATATTATACATATATGATAGCTAAAATGACTATACTGCCAAATGCATTAGTTATTGGAAAAGAAAAGTTAATGCTCATATGATTAAATCAATTTTACCTGTATGCATCTGTTAATCTAAGCAACACTTTTGCAGGTTATGATATGCAATATTTCAACCATTGTCAAATTCCTGTTATCTTGTTTTGTAAACCTATGCTGTTATTTTATTGGACTTGTTGTTTATTTGTCTATTTTGCTTTCTGTTTTTCTTTTCTGTGTCTTTTTTCTCTTGAATAAAAGCAAACAAAAGAAAAACACAGGATGGTCCTCACATAAAAAATAGTCACATATTCTGTATAACAGAGTAAAGAATCTAAAACTAAACACACCCTTTTACAATCAAACAATCTTCAATAAGGATTACATGTGAAGGCAATACACGGAATGGTTATTTCAATAAAATGCACTCAGTAAACTGCATATTAGTATGAAAAGTAATGAAATTTTTCCCTTATCTTAAAAAATCAAGTCACTGTGAATCAATATTTGAAAAAAAATTTGCAAGTTGTCAGAGATAAAGATACATTACATTAAAAGTTACTTTCAAAAGTCTGACAAAAACAGAATTTTTAATGTGCTAAAAGAATTTTGTTGTTGTCATAGTCTGTTGTCTTGATACTTTCTCATTGCTGGGACAAAAATACTGGACATCTCAAGTTAAGAGAAGGAAGTCTCCTTTTAGCTCTAAATTTGTAGAGGTTTCAGTCCTTAGCTACTTCAGAGGGAAAAAAAAATTCAGCAAAACAAAACTCATAGTGTGGCAGGCAGGACACACAGTGAACCTTCCTTTCCTCTTTTATTTCACATCAAGAGCTGATCTTCCAGTTATACACATCTAGAACTGTTCTAAATCGATCAGTAACTAACCAGTTATCACCAATAATCCAGAATCACGTACCTATGATCCTGCAGTCTCTCAAAAGTCCCCCCACCATGAGTGCATGAGGCTTTGGGAAGGGAATCCAGATATAAACCATAGCACCTGCTTTTTGTATGTAAACCAAGACATTTCTGTCAAGATTAATGCCTTGAAACATTTTTTATTTTCTTCTAAGAGGTTTTAGTTTCTGATCTTTTTTTAAAGAGAAAAAAACACAAAAGAAAAACAAAAAACAAGAAACATACAAATAACAACTACAAGAACAACAAAAAAACCAAGTTGAGAATTTGTATTTTGAATTTTGATGCCTGCTTTTTTTTTTTTTTTTGGAGGGGGGGGGCACCGGGGATCGAGCTCACAACCTCGCGCCTGCCTGACAGATGCGTAAGCCGCTGAACCAAACTCCCGGCCCCGGTTTTTTGAGGCAGGGTCGCACTGTGTAGCTCAGGCCGGCCTTGCGCTCGCGTTGTAGCCCAAGCCGGCCTCGAACTCACAACGCTCCTCCTACCTCAGCCTCCCGAGTGCTGGGATTAAAGGCGTGCGCCACCACGCCCGGCTGATGCCTGCTTTTATAAAAAACAAACTGGAGTTCATTTTCACAAGATCGTTATATTTCTTGTGGGTAAACAAGATTCTTTGAGGATTTTCTTTCAAGCTTCTTTACAGTGTCAGTGAGTTACCCTTACTCTTGAATTGAATGACCCTTTCTTTCAGAAAGACATTTTGGGGGTTTCCACTAGTCCTTCTCAGTGACCAGTGACCAGTGCTGTGATCACAGCTCTTGCCAAATGGAAATCAAATCTCTTGCCAGAAGATCTTTGTGAGATCTGGGAAGGTTTTTCTTTTACTCTTTCTTTTCTTATTTCTTCTTCCATTTTCTAATATATAGCCTCTACATATATTTATATGTAGCCAGCTATTCAGTGAGACCCCTCTGTAGATGTTTGAGTATTTCCCAGTGTAGGTCACTTTTTTGCAGTAATTATCTCTAAACATTTGATCCATTTCTGCCTCCCGGATTTTCAGGCTCTGTTAGTATGACTGCTATTATGGTTTCTATCTAAAACGTCTCCTAAAGTCTTACACACTCACAGGTGGGGCTTTTGGGATGTGACTGGAATATGGTTTTGTGATACTAGGTTAGTCCACTGATGATATTATAGCTTGGTGTGGGAAAACCTAATGGAGGCAGACTGGTTACTGTGGGTGTGACCTGGACTTATATACATACCTCTGCCTGCTTTGATCATGTTGTGCTTCCTCGTTGCCATGCCATGAACTGTTTCTCCTCTGTCATGCCCCTCTGCCATGGTGCCTTGCCCTGGAGCCAGCCAACTATAAACTAAAATCTCTACAAACTGTGAATCAAAGGAAATCTTTCTTCCATTAGCTTGTGGATGTCAGAAATTTAGTTCCAGAAAGGAGAAAGTAACTAAGACTGCTAACATGCTCTACTTGGGATGTCCATTCTTCCAGGGTACACAGGATAAATTTCCAGGCAGATACCATGGTGATTTGGGACATTATGATTTTTGTTTTGTTTCCTCCAAGCATCTTATTCCTCCTCTACTTGTTGTTCAACATCTTAAAATATTGCCTAGTTATCTAGCAATTTTTGGTATGTCAGGTAGTTGCAACATGACATGGCCATCATGTGTGGAACAGGAAGTTTCGGGATTTACTTTGATACATGGCACAAAATGAGTAACATTTGTATCTTGAGTATCTTGGCCTTAACTAAATATCTGCATAGTTATAAAAGTGACTTCCTTTTTGATTCTTCTCTCATATGATAAGTGACAAGTGGTTGGCCTTCAGTATATCTTTAATTTGATGAATTAAAGTTTCTGAACTATTAAAGGTAAAAGCTAAAGATCCTCATCAGAAGTCACTTGTGCTTTGATGAGCAATTAAAAATGAAAAATAATAGTAATTCCACTTTGTATACTTTTTGGCCTACGTTTAATGGAAATTGCTGCTCCAATCTATGAACAGCCAGTCCTAAACATATATGAATGGTGTGATTTTGGGAACTAACTGAGAAATTAAAGAGGTTAAAAAATTCAGTTTTGCTTTAATATGAAAAAAATTCTCAAGAAGAATTATAATAAACCAAGTACTCTTATTTATTTATTTATTTATTTATTTATTTATTTTTGTGATGGTATGGCTCAAATCCAGAGCCTCACCGATTCTATGCAAGTGACCCTTACATACCCATACCACTAACCCATATATCTTGCCTGGATCTTAGACGAGGGATAGCAATATGTCACAACATTTAATTTATTAAGCTAACTTTGGGTTTACCTTGGAATCTAGAGGATATTCTTTAATCCCACTAGCTATCAATAATAATTTGAATTTATTCATTTAACCTAAAGTGAATAGAAACAACTCAAATGCCTTCACTTTAACATGCCAATGTCATTTGTTTGGAGTTGTCTCTGATGAACTCACCAAGTTCTTCAATCGCCAGGTCACTAAAGTTTGTCTTGGTTGACTGATCCTATCGTGAACATGAGTGCTACTTGCTAGTTTTGACAATTTATCCTTAAAGAACCTACGAAAGTCACATTGGGACTGACTTCTCTGACTGCTGGAAACAATCAAACATTTGGCTATCATTATAGGAGCTGTTGCTAATTTCTGCTCCAATTAACTCTCTAAACCTATAATGATGACTTGTTTTATTCTTTTTGAATCTCTATTTATGACTTGTTTTTAAGAAGCATTTGCGTTGAACATGGTGGAGAAATAAACTTAATTTTACTTTGGGGAGATTTGTAATAAATATGGCCTATTAAGTAAAAGCCTAAGAAATGCAAAAGAAAAGTTGTGAACGTAAACATTTTAACAACTAAATGAGCTAGAGAGGAAATTCCAATAATGAAGAATTTAAAGCAGTCACCTATTATAAATTTAGTTCCCAAGGCAGGGACACAACATTTAAGGCACTAAAGTCATTCAGATTTAAGAGGAATCCAAATTTTTATGAAAATCTAAAAGTGAGGTATTCAATCTGAATAAAGAACAAAACATGCTTAGTAGCTCAGGCCGACCGTGCACTCGTGTTGTAGCCCAAACCGGCCTTGAACTCACAAAGCTCCTCCTACCTCAGGCTCCGGAGTGCTGGGATTAAAGGCGTGCGCCACCATGCCCGGCTAAAACATGCTTAGATTGATCCCAATTCAAATTTATTCTTTGTAATGAGTTTACTATCTTCATTATTCCTTTTATGTTATGTTGTCCCTTTTTGAAAGTTCTCATAGAATCACACAACTTTGAACTTGACAGAGTCTATACAGATTGTGCAGGGCACGTGTTCATATTTGTTCATGGTGCATCTGAAGGCTACAGATTGCTGATACTTTTTTGCAAAGAATATACTTTTGCTGAAAACAAATAGTCTCAATGACCTGCAGTTTTTTTGATTTAAGACACTGGCACAGATCTTAATTGTTTTTATTTTAAAATTTTAAATAATGAAATGGAGTTAAGTTTCTACAAAAGTTGATGACAAAATAATGGAATATTGATTTCCTTATATTTTCTGGATAGTAGCACCCTTGTCAGATAGAAAGTTTGCAAATATTATTTGCCAATTTTTTCCTGTCTCTGTATTTATTATTTCATGTGCAGAAATTCCTTTTATGGTATCATTTTATTTGTTTGCTTGTGCTTTTGCAGAATGAACTTTTAGAGTCATATCCAAAAATTCTTTGCCTATTTTATTGTGTTGAAGTCTTGCCCTTACATTTGATTCTTTCTTTAGCTTCATGGTTTCAGGTGTGACTTCTAAGTTTTTTGATCTTTTGACTTGGCTTTTACTCAGGGTGAGAGTTAGAGATCAATTTTCAGTCAACTGACTATGAATATGCTGCAATTTTGCCAATATTATTTAAGAAACTTTTCTTTAGCCAATGTATGTTCCTGATGGCTTTGTCAAAAATCAGTTGATTAGTTTCTGAGTTCTCTATTCAGTTACATTGGTTTATGTACCCTTTCATGCCAGTGCCATTTCCTCTGGGTTATTATACCTTGTAGTAGTATATTGTGAATCCATGTATTGCAATGTCTAATGTTTTGATTTTGCTTAGAATTTCTTGGGATATTCTGGGTCTTTTTATTGATTCATATGAGTTTTATAATTGCCTTATTTGTTTCCAAGAATAATAGTGTTGGTATTTTGATGGAGTTGCGGTTGTATTTGTAGATGGCTTCAGATCTTGTATATATTTTAACAGTATCTTCTGATACATGAACATGAGCTGTCTTTCAAATTTTTGTTTCCCTCTTCTATGTATTTCAATGCTGCTTTAAAATTGTTTTGTAGTTTTTTTCACTTTTTTGGTTATTATTTGGCTTCAAATTTTATTGAATTCATTTATTAGTTCTAACAATTTTTCAGTGATGCATTTTAAGAATTTTCTGTATATAAAATCATCTGCAATGTGCATAATTTGACTTTTTTTCTATTTACAATACTCTTTAATTATTTGTCTTGCTTTGATTTATTCTGGCTAAGATTTCCTGACTTTTTTTAATTGGTAAAGATAGACATATTGGTCTGTTCTAGACCATACAGTAAATTCTTTTAATGTTTGCCTATTTGCTGTAGCTTCGTCAAATATACCATTTATTTTATTGAAGTAGGTGTTTTCTGTCTTCAAATTGTTCTGTAAAATTTTCCAGATGAATATTGATAAGTGCCACATGTTCTCACTGATTTGTGCAAAATAAAACAATTGATCTCATATAGTATTTCTCACTAGAAACTAGGAAGTATAAAGAACGGCACAGAAAAAAAATGGCAATGGGTACCAAAATACTCTTAAATAGGAGGAATTATTTTTAATATTACATAGCACAGTAGGACACCTATAGCTTACAATAATTTGCTATATATTTTAAAGTAATTAGAATTTTCCCAACATATTGAAATGACAAATGAGAAGATGTAGATATTAATTATGCTGGTGTGATAAATAAACAATGTACACATAAACTGTGAACATATTATACTACAAAATATGAGTCAACTACATTTTTTAAATAAAATAAAAAATAGTTACAAAATGTAAACGTTATTTTCAGTAGTACTATTCTCATAGTAATTTCTTCCCGTAATAAAAGTATGGTTTATACTGCAGAAATCCTTGAGATTTTGCCTTAAATTCAATTCTTTTATCAAGTTGCACTTTTTTTCTTTAAAAGAGTTTGCATCTTTCTTATGGTGTTCTTTCAAATCTGTTTTTAGTGTATATCCATCTACAGAATTCAACAGCTATATAAACAACTCCTTAACTGATATCTTCATTTTGTACACCTTCAATATTACATATAATGCTGAATATTCAGTGCTAGGCATCAGTCCAAACCTACCATTATTCTGTCTCAGGAAGTAGCATCACTAGTACAGGTCGCTATAGGTAAATTCAAATTTTCCAAGTCATTTTGATAATTGAGTTTGCTGAAATTAACCAACAATAGATGGAATGACAGGAAAAAAACATGTAAACTTATTAATACAAGCAGGAGATACACATATAGGCCACATTAAAAAAAAAAGACAGATGGTTGAGCTTAAGGATCCTTTTAATAGGGGAGAAACAGGTGCTGGGAGTAGTCATGGTTACTTCTGGAGGATGAGTATACAATTCTTAGGAAAGAAAATGTGCCTAAAAACACATAGTGCCCAGGGAAAAAATCCTTGTAGGCTCCAGGTGCCATGTATGATTTTTTTGTCTCTTCTGCCTTGTGAGTTTAATGCTTTATTAACAAAACTTTAGTTAAGAGAATTGAAAGCAATTGTGTTTCTCTTTGTTGTATCCAGTCCTTAGGTGGCTGTCACAGCTTCAGAGTTTTTTTTCTGCAGTTGCTGCTATTCAGGTGCTTTGAGTTTGGAGCATCAAGTAACCCATTTTGAAGGATCATTCTTTGAGTCCTGATACAGTTAATGAAATCAGAGGCCTGAGAGTGACTTCGATACTCTTTATATCTCACTGCCTATCCAAAAATTAGCAAAGCTTGCAGGTACTTTGCAAGTTTGTTCGGATCGTGCAAGCCATCCCAGTTTATGGTAAGATCAGTTTACTCTTTAATAACAGTGAGTGTTTTTGAAATAGTTGACTTCAACCTTACTTTCCTCCAACATGTTTCTCACTCTTGAATATAAATTTTGTGAATATTAATATGAACAAATGAAGTGCTCCACAGTTTCCAATTGCCTTTGGGATGTATTCTGAAAAGTCAGGCTAATTTATGTGGTTATTTAACTTATGCCCACGTTCAATCTGAATATCATACAATTCACTTTTTTGTTCTCTCTGTTCCAGCTAAGCTTGCATGTCTTTTCAATTAACTAATAAAATGAAAGAATAGTAATTATATTTGAGAAATTAATTTCTTCTTAAACTTAGCATTGACCTATGCTTAAAATGATTTTAATTTGTCATTACTTCCCCTTTATTTTGGTTAATATCATTTATGAGTGTTCCTTGTTTTAAAATTGGTTCCTTTTGTCATCTAATGAGGTATTCTAATTTTGGGTGATATGTGTTAATACTGCTGGCAAACTAAAAGTATAAAATATTTTTAAAAGGATTATTGTAAAATAAAATTTACTAGCTTGACTGACATTCTTGAAAAAGTAAAAAGCACATCTCAAATAACACTCATTTACTGTGGTATTCTGTTAACAATGTTTAGACATATCATTAACTTAATTCTATGTAATAGTATGTATTGATATAATTTATTATCAAAATATTTTAAAATTTACTGTCTAAATCATTAAAAATTAACTAATACTTCTTGAGGATATATTAGCCACAAGAGAATAGAACATATTTTTATTGAACCTTTAATATTATCACTCAGGAAAGTAATAGCAATAAGACTTACTAATCATTTCCTCATGGTCCATCACTGCGACTTTACTTAATTTGCTTCACGTTGGGCTCATTATCATATAAAGAAGCCAGTCCTTTTTATTGTCTGAACATTATTAAAAAGTGCCTATTACAATTAAGCACTTGACACATTTAATTACACTCAGCACATTTCATTTCTATTACTGTTATTTTGTTTTGATCATTTTCGAGAAATTAGAGAAATGGAGGCACAGAGTAGCCACTTCGAGGCCTTCGGCATCGCTAAAATGAAATAGCAGTTCATCAAGTTCCATTCCCAAAGTTATTTACATATAGTTCTAGAAATACAAGAATGAAATGAATTCTGGCCCTTCCTTTTATCTTCAGTGGTACATCTGTCTCTTCCTATTTTGTTTCCTGTTGGAAACTTCTCCCAGTGGCCCTATTAAAATATGGCCCGTGTAGAAAAGTTTAAATCCAAACATCGTCAGAAATCAGCAGCCAACAAAGACCAGCAGCAGAGACTTAGCACCCAGTACACTCCACCTACAATGTCCCGTACAAGGTGCCAAGATGGTGACGGCCAGCAGCAGTAGTGACCAGCAGGTGGCATCCAGCATTACCTGGTGTTATCTGGTGCCATCAGAACTGCTAACAGACTTTCACTTTGCCAATTCATGATTTTCTTCTGAAATGGAGCAAAGCAACCCTGCGTTGATTAGCAACAGGTGAAATCAAAAAGAATTCGTTAGTGAAACCGAAGCACAACCGAGACCACTGAGGCAGG
>RJWM01028014.1:0-26151 GCA_004363535.1 Dasyprocta punctata | reverse complement strand
AAAGCAAGATGTTCAATCAACAGTCATAATTTTATTATGAAAAATACAATAGAGCAATAAAGACTTTCAAGCGTAAAATTGTATTTAAAGGGTAAACTTCTATGGGAGAAGTGGAATGGAAATTCAAGTCAAGGATAAGGCAAAACTTAAATTTTACCTTCGTTTAGGAAGGATTCATTTGTGTATACACCTGTAAAGGTTAGTAGCATTTGTCAAATCACAATGATATATTTAGGTTCCAATAGATAAATTCAAGAGTACAGTTAACAGATGTACTTTTTAATGCTAAGACAGTGGAATCTCATCTCTGTTGAGCAGAAGCCAGGTGTGTGATTCATGAACATATCCAAGACAGTGCTCCAGGCAGCCTTGGACTGACCTGACTTCCTGCTTCATCTCGTGAATAACTGTCCGGTAGGCTGAAATCCTGAGCTGAGAACAGCTTGGCTCTACTCAGTCCCACCACCCTAAAAACAGAATGTTCTCCAACACTTCTGCCCAGCAGGTTGCATTGTCCTGGGGGATAAAGCCCAGAATGACCAAATTTCAGGAACCCTAGGTCGTGGCACAGGTGGGGTGCAAGCAATCAAGACTCCATGCATCTTTGGTGGCTGTCCCATGTGCTGGGAGCAGCTCACACTGAATTTGAAGTTTCTGTTGTCCTTTGTTGCCCATATGTAAGTAACAGAAAAGTTGCATGTAATTCGCTGTGTGTTCTAAAATAAGAAAACCAATTATTGGCAGTGGAGACCAGTGGGTAGTTATGCTTGGATGGCAGAGAAGGTGACAGGAAAGGGGGACAGGAGGCTTTAGGGGGCCTGGTGATGCTCTGTTTCTCAATCTGGGTGCTGCAATGCAGATGTATCACTTTATAGAAATTCATTGACTGCACACATATGATTTATTCACCTGTCTAGAGTTGCAATTTAATAGCACCATTATTAAAATGTCATAGTAGTCTTTATGCATTACAGATAACTTACTGTTATTTATCTTTCAAATATTTTTCTCCTGTCATTTGTACTTTGCTTTGTAGAAAACTGGGCACAATTTACAATCAGGCAACTTGCAAAGGTCACTATACAAATAGTCAGCAAATGTGAAACACATGATTTCCACTACTAACCAGGGAGATGCAAATAAACACAACATATAAATCTTTTGTTCATTGAAGCAGGAATTTTTCTGAAGATTTACAATACAAAGGTTTGACAGTGGCATGGAGAAAGGGGCTCTCCTGTAAATCTGGTGGAGCCATTGGTGCACAACTATGGCAAGGCAGTTTGGCAATATCTAACCAAACTTCACATACGGGAACCAATATCCTGAGGACATTCTTAAACTAGTGGATTCATGTGTCCAGATTTCTTGGGAAGAAATTAAACCCCTATTTGTTTTTTTTTAATTCAACATAGAGGACCTCCCCCATCTAAATGCATAAAATTTGAACTGAGGAATCAAACGGGTTCAGAGTTTGAATAAATTCCTCCCTGACTAAACTCTCTCTACTGCGCACCCAAAACTGGAGATCTTAAACCTGTTATAGTTTCTACTGTCAGAAATCACCTTCTTTGGGACCGTTTAAACTTACACTGTTTTTAAATATCAACTTGTAAAATGTGAAATGGTGTGGGGAGTAAACTGATGAAAAAAGTATATTAGGGGAAACTTTTGAAGATAACTGTCTTGATGCCTCTTTTGAAATATATTCTTCTGTCAGGCCAAAGATAGTAAAACAAGCAGGCATGCAAGGATTTTATTTTATTCACACAATTAACAAGATTAAACATTTATAGTTTTGTAGATATCCACAAAGCAGAAGTTATGCATTCTTCTAAATACTCACTTCATATTTTGAAAAATTAGCTTAGTAATGGGCCACAAAAGCTCAATACAATGGGTTTTTTAAAAATAATGGCATACTCTCTCCATTCGCTGTCTACGTAGCACTTTAAGTCCTCACATATCTTTGTCTGCAAAATTAAAAACACATACCTGGAGTAACTCTTGAATGAAACAGCCCATCAAATAGAGGAAAAGAAAGAAATAGCATGACATTTCTTATACTTCTCACGTGAGTTGAACGTTCCCCCTGTGACTTCCCACTGCCACGGCTGCTCTGTCCCCACCCCTGAGGCTGCCTTCCCTATCCCCAGCAAGCAGGACTGACAGGCAAAGGAGGCCAAGGGGAGGCCGCAGCAAATCCCGTGGCCCTCCACGTCCTCCCTTATAACCTTCTTAAAAGACTCTGTTGGTGGAACTTCTTGTGTTTTTGCAATAAATTGGTGCTTTCTTCTAGTTCCCCCTAAGAAGATGCAACCCATCCAGTTTTTACTTCGTTTTGCTTTGTTTTGAATGTTTCCTTTTCTTTGCCCTCAGAAAGCTCAGAGTTCATTTTGTTCTGGGTTTTCCTGCTTTTCCTCAGCCTAAATTTTCTGATTAAGAAGTCTCTTTTTCTTTTTCTTCTGTTACAAGGCTATTTGGTTTTTGTTTAAATGGTTCAGTTGTAAATAACTTCTTTAAGCCCTTTTGGAAGTAGATAGGGTATAAATACAAATAGACATATACATGCATACATCTGAAGTACGACTGAAAAATACAATGAGTGCTGAAATTGTTAATATTGTTACAGTAAAAGACACATTACCATGAATCACCATTAAAATTCCTCCCCTCCATCTGAGATGAATACACACTTCTCAGATGAAGAAATACAAACAGCAAACAAATATATGAAAAAAATGTTCAACAACACTGGTCATTCTAGAGTTACAAATTAAAACAACACTGAAATTACACCTCACCCCAGAAAGAATGGCTATTATCAAGAAATCAGCCAATAACAAATGCTGGTGGGGTCATGGGGAAAAAGGAACTCTTCTCCACTATTGGTGGGAGTGTAGACTGGTACGACCACTATGGAAATCAGTGTGAGATTCCTCAAAAAACTAGGATTGGAGGTCTCACTTGACCCAGCTATTCCCCTTCTGGGTATCTTCCCAGAAGAATTAAAAACATCATACCACAGGAATACATGTACACCCATGTTTACAGCAGCACAATTTGTAATAATTAGATACTATAAACAACCTAAATGTCCATCAACCAAAGAATGGATAAAAAAGATGTGGTACTTTTATACAATGGAGTACTACTCAGCCACAAAGAGGGATAAATTTAAGACATTTATAGGTAAATGGACACAACTAGAGATCACACTTATGAGTAAAATAAATCAGACTCACATGTGTAAACATCGGACTATCTCTGCAGTGTGAAAAGCTGAAAGAAATAATATGTATGCATGTGTGTGCATATATATAAATAATAGTTAAGATAGTTATACTACTAATTTCTCTTAGTTCATTGAAAAGAATGGTTTAGTGCTATATTGTTTGGACAGTTATGTGCAGATATCTTGTACTCTGAGTAACTAATTTAAAAACAACAATATGTAGTGTATTAACCATTGTTACCCTCTAATTATCATGTTCTGAAATTTTGTTATTTTTTTCTCTTTAAAATTAAAAAAAACTAAATAAAATAAAATACATTATAAAAAATTCCTCCTCTCACTTTGAACATGCTTAGCTCACCTGTCTTAGTTACTTTCTCATTGCTGGAATAAAATACCCAAAAGCCACAAGTTAAAGGAAGAAAGGTTTATTTTGGCTAAGTTTGTAGAGTTTTCAGCCCACAGTCAGCTGGCTCCAAGGCAGGGTAGTATGGAGAGGGACATGGCAGAGGAGGCTTGCTCATGGCATGGCAGACAGAATGTGAAAGGGGGGATCAAGGGAGGAAGGAGGGACACAGGCCAGGTAACACCCTCGGTGATCCACCTCCTCAGTGACCCACATGTTCCAACCAGGCCTCACTTCCCAACATCACATTTAGTTATAAACTAATCTGTGAGCTAATCCACTGCTGAGTATCACACTGCATGATCCAATCACCTCCCAAAAGGCCCACCTATGATTCCATAAAGTTTGGGCGGGGGGCATCTAGACATAAACTGTAATACCATCATTCTTGTCACATTCTGAAGCAGCTATAGAAGTCCTCTTTCTTGTCTTTAATTGTGCTGCCTCAATATCCTGAATCAGTTCAAAACATTTATCTTTCATGGTAATTTTGACTTTGGGGAAGAGCCATGTTATGGCTTGTCTTGGTTACTTTTCTCTCATTGCTGAGACAAAGTACCTGATGCCCAAAATTAGGGAAAGATAGGTTTATTTGGCTTACAGCTTGTTGGAGGTTTCAATTCATACTCAGCTGGCTCTAAGGCAGGGTGGCATGGCTAAGGGACAGCCATTCATAGCAGCCACAAGCAACAAGAGTGAAAGGGCAGAACAGAGAGAAAAAACATGCCTTCTTCCTGCCCTTACATTGTATGCTGGCTCCACCCCTGGGGGGAGGGTACAGCACTCACACCACCAATCTCAGCACTAGGCAATGAACCAATCACAAATGTTAGATTCAGCCACCTCCATGACTGCACGATGCTTGGCGGGCCACCTAGATGCAAACCATAATATGGCTTGTTTCTAGCTGTCTCCCCAAAGCCTCATGTGGTCCTAGGTGGAATTTTATCAGAGGTGGCTGAATCTAGGGTATGTGGTTGATGCATGGTACAATGCTAGGATTAAGGGTGCTAGATAAAAGAGTGTGTGATTACTAAATCAGTCCACTGATTGATTTGGCACCACAAATCCTGGTAGCCTGGACAATATAAGGGACAGAAAGAGATTCACCTTGTGCCTTGCTTGTTTTGCTGCCTTCTGCCCACCATGAACTGTTTCTCCTCTGTGATGCTTGTCTGCCATGCCACCCTGCCTTGGAGCCAGCCAACTATGAACTGAAACATCTACAAACTGTGACCCAAATAAACCTTTCCTCTCTTAACTTTGGGCATCTGGTATTTTGTCTCAGTAATGAGAAAAGTAACTAAGACAAACCAGGAGTCACATTGTGCCAGATCCTGTGGGTAAGGTGGCTGACACACCATAATGTTTTTACCAGCTTGCTTTTCCATTGGGTGGCACTCAGCAGCAGCATTCACTGTATTTGTGATCATACAAAGACCCTCATGACAGACTTTCAGAACCTCATCAGAAAGTGACAAGAACAACTGGATAAGTATGTTAAAAGCAAGGGAAAGTGGTATAAGGAAGGTTAATGGCAATATGGTTGTTACTGTAAACTTTAAAATTCAAACATGTGCCATGTATTTCAATAACCTCTGTATGCATACATAAATATATAAATAACTAAAATATAGAGACATAAATTTCAGCATAGGCTGAAGATCATCAGAAGTGACATTTTTAGGTATATAAATCCTGATACACCGTAAAATTATGTCAGGAAAGTGGCCACTCAGTGCATAAAATTTCAGGTATTACAGGAAACTATCCTTCCTTACCTACTGAATCATCCATAGATGACCCAGATGGAACAACACCAGGAACACTTTGAATACAGCATCACAGTATCCTAAGGCAACTCAAGCTTGCTGAGGAAGGGATGTTCCTTCTGGATTACAGAGAGTTCCTGGAAAACCTTCCAAGGACAGCCCCTGTGGGGACCCCAGTGCAATTTTCTGTGCTAATGAAAAACTAGCTCTTGCATGAGGGGCAAACTCCATTCTGTGTAGGTGTGACTGAGGAAAAGATGTGAAAGCTGCTTGAGGAACCCAGTCATTGATCCAACCTTTGAGATAGAAGAAGCCGAGATCCTGGCTGGGCTTTGAACAGTCACTGAGACCATGCAGGCTGGCTGTACTGAAAGCCAGGTTTAGTGCAAAGATTTTTGCTACCTTGCACAGGCCAGTCATCCTTAGCATGCTTTCATCAGCTTCCCATCAAGCAGCTGCTGCAAAAACACACAGACCCTTTGAATCTTAAGGATTTCAAAGTGATATGGCAAGAAGGAAGTGGAAGCTGGCTTGAGGCTTTATCTTCTCCTTTCTTAACTCACAAGTTTCAGTAAGAGCAATATAAACCTTATTACTATGCTTCTGCCTTTGGGAAAACTGATTTTTCTGACAACACTCCCATATAGCTTTTCCATGGAATATAGACGGGACAGCTATCATTTTCTAAAGTGCTGTATCAGGGAAAGTGGAGGTGTCTGAATGAACTCATCCCTTCTCTAACTGATGTTTTGTTTTACAAGCTTGTTACCTGGAAGGATGTTAATCAATTGCAAGAGAATTAGACAAAGGACGAGTTGTCTAGAAAATGAGAAGTGATGAAAAGCAGAACTAACTCTTTTGCCATCAAGGACAAATGCTGTTTCTGTAAAGTGCTGACATTAGGATCCTGCCATCCCCCAGAATCAAGGCAGCAAGTCAGAGTTAGTCCTAAAATGGCAAAGAATCAGCCACTGGAGTTACTGTCCTCTCCTGTTTCCTTTTGGTGCCTCTGCCTTTCAGCACTGAATGTACTGCTGTCCCTTGCCACAGATTCAGTCCCACACCCCAATATTTCCCACCTCCGCCCAAGTCAAGCAAGTCGTGAGATTCAGTATGGCCTCAGTCCTGTTTTTATCATTTCATCACCTCCAACTACCATTATAGCAATTGCTACAAACTTAGTGGCCTAAAATAGCATACAGATATTAGCTCCCAGGTTTGTAGGTCCAAGTTTGGGTTAGGCTCAGCTATTTGTCTGCTCTGGGTCACACAAGACCGAAGTCCAGGTGTTGACCTGCCTGGCTCTTACCTGGAGGCTTGGAGAGAATCTGCTTCTCCTTCATAGATGTTGAAGCCGGAATCCTTCAGCGGTAAGACCAGTCTCTGTTTTCTGGAGCCTGTCTAAGACACCTGAGGTTGCCTACATTACTCATCATGTTCCCCTCTCCACATTTAAGCCAATCATGGCAGGTTGGAGTCCTCCTCACACTTTGCAACTCTCTGACTTCCCCCTTCTTCCTTGTCCTCAGATTCCAGCCAGAGAAAGTTCTCTGCTTTAAAGATTCATAGGACCTCCTTGGTATCTCCCGCCCTCCATCCCCTTGATCGTGAACGATCTCCCTATCATCACGTCAACTGATTATTAACTAGGATTCAATCACAGCTGCAAAATCTCTTTGCCATGTCATAAAACACATACACAGGCTTCAGGAAAAGGATATGCTCATCTTTAGGAGGCTTTTCTGTCTACTACCATGCCCAAGTTTCCTTGGTGGCCAAGCAGATATGTAAAGCAGTGCCCAGGGACAGCCTTGTGCCCAGCTAGGCTCTTCTGTGTCAGACTAAGCCATGGAATCACCCTTCTATCTGAACTGATGCTATGCAGAAATTGCATAATGCTCCAGACACTGACTGCCACCATCAAAATCCCCCATGAAGGGGGACTGACCTCCACATGCCCTACCCACAAGATTCAGCACTAAGAATTGCCAGGATCATCTCTCTACCTCTGTCTCCTCAACCTCCCCTTACTGCTTCCGAAAGAACTCTGTACTACACCGGTAGCAGAAGACGAGGAACAATAAGGCTCTGTGAAGTCACTGGTCACATATTTAAGCCATAAATCAAGACAGTTTTTCTGCTAGAGACCCAGTAAGCACTTCTAATCAAGTCATGTTTTGTAACTTGTAGATATCAGCAATATGTTCTCACAAATCTAGGTTGTTTTCTAACATTTCTTTCTGGGAAGAAAGATGTTCTGGCTCTCTTTTCTCTAAGGCAAGAAACATAAACAGCACGAGGTATTTATATAATAAAAATTTAATATTTCCCAGCCTCCTCATCATTTCAACTCCAACTCAATGCAATGAATGTCCCTAAGGTAGTCTAACTTCATGTTCAATTTACAAGCATATCGTCATGGCACAAACAGCTGAGCTGTGTAATAAGGAAAAGAGGAAGGACGAAGAAAGCTGCACACAAATGTAAAGTCACTTGCCCCTTAACACCACCTAAGGGGTGTCTGGATAACTGATCTCTTCCCCCATGTGGCCTTCCATCCCCCCAAATCATAAGTGTTTTCATTCATACAATCCACCCTGAAACTATGCATACACAATATGAAGTCATTTGTGCTGGTTTACTTTATGCCCTTTCTGGTTTTGTTAGCTTCATATAAGTAACAGGTTTATTCACTGATCACAGTCCACAAACTCAGGTGCATAAAACACCATGTGTTTATTTCTTTGGCAGTTGAATTTCCTATCCCCGGCCCAATAATGCCAGGTTGGTAGGAAATGCATCCTTCAACACTTTCGGTGTTTCCACACAGCTTGCTGGAACTATGGCCAGGATGGGAAAGCGTGTGGGTGTTAACAGGTCTAGGGCTGACCCTCTGGATAAGCACGAGTTTGCTTAGTGCAGAAACACACAGTTTTTCCATGTGTGGCCCTGCAAGGTGCTGCTGCTGCCAATCACACATGACCCATGTAGTAGATTAACTAGTGGTCAACTTGTCCCACCCTGCTGAACTGAATCAGCGTGGTGCTGGGTGTGAAAGGCCCACTTGAGGATTGTTGCCAACGGCATAAAAGCAGAACCAGAGGGGAAGGTGGTGTGCTGTAGATTCTCCTGGAGAAGCTTGTTGTGCTGGTTTTCCTGATATGAACTCAGCTGTTCTCATTGGAAGAAGAGCTCCGGTCCTCACTATCACTGAGGATGGGTGCTGTTCTCTTTGGGGGAGCTCCGGTCCTTACCTTGAGCAGCATTTCCTGGCTCCAATGCAGATCCCTCAGCCTGGATCCTTCATTTCTCTGATGCAGACTTTCTAGCTCCCAGCACTGACCTTTGGGCCTTCCCAGGGCAGATACTTAATATAGAGTTGCATGAGACATAGTCTTGGGCTCCATCTGGACTCATGGAGGATATTGCCATGGGCTCCAGGTCTTCAACTGGACTCCTGCAGGACATTACCATGGGATCCAGGTCCTCAGCTAGATTCTTCGGGTCTCTAGTGTGTGGACAGATCTTCTACACTCTTTGGCATTTGACTTTTTGGGGAAACATTATAAGATAAACCTATAAATTATGTGTCCTGTATTAAATTTATTCCTCTTTAAATCCTGACTTCAACAAGATTGGTTCTCATAAGTGGGGTCACTGCTGTGACATTGCCTGGTTATGTGGTCTAAAAGCCTTGGGGATTAATTTGGAAAGGCTTTGAGAGACTGGCCAAAGAGAGACACTGTAAGCTATATGGGAGACTCTAGTCAGAGCCTGGAAAACCAGAGTACTGATGTGAATGCTGCCTGTTTGAATGAAGCTCAGGAGGCTTCTATTGTGAAGGGCTGCATTGGCTGCTGGATCCGGGTGGTGTATGTTGTGCTTTGCCAGGAAGTTGGTCTGCATTTTGCTTGTGTTTAGAGATATGCCAGGGTGGCAGAAAAATTTCAATGCTGTCAACTGTTGGGACAGTGGCATGGTTACCAGATCTATGTCCAAACTTTAGAGTGAAGAGCCAGCAGGGTGATTTGAAGCATTTGGCCAGAGGGAAGGCTCCAGAGAAGCTGTGGGTTAAAAGGTTGAAACAGAGGAGAACTTGTTGAGAGGAAAGAAGACAATGGAAAAATGCCATGAGATCTTTCACCAGAAGGGAAGAGTGCATTTGAAATGAAGGAGATCCCTTAGGGTGTCTCTTACTGTTGCTGTGCCCTGTGCTGTGTTAAAAGTTAATGGGAAGCAAGGATTGTGATTGTAATAGCTCTCTTAATATGATTTTAATGTATTTTTTAGACATGTTTGTAATCAGATTATTTAATCAAAGTATTGTGGTTTAACCTTGACTTTTGAACACCCTTTGAATACTTTCCTTTAGGTGCAGAAATGAGTGCAATAAGAATTGTAATAAAAAGTGTATACATGTAATTCTCATACCAATGTAAATTTGAATAGACCAAGACATGTTAACATTTTACAAACCTGCTACTGGAGACTATAGTTGAAGGAAATGTGTCTGGCTATCAGGTTAACCGGGGTGGATTGTGGTGGATTAACTAATGGTCAACTTGTAACTCCCTGCTGAACTGAATCAGCATGGTGCTGGGTGTGGAAAGCCCACCTGAGGATTGTTGCCAACAACATGATAAGGAGTTGCATGAGACATTGTCATAGGCTCTAGACCTCCAACTGGCCTCGGGGAGGACATTGCCATGGGCACTGGGTCTTCCAGCTGAACCCATGCAGGACACTGCTATGAGCTCTAGGTCTTCAACTGGACTCATGCAGGACACATCCAGGCCCTGGCCTGGATTTTTATGGGTCTCTAGTGTGTGAACAGATCTTTTGCATTCTTCTGCATTTGACTTTTTGGGCAAATATTAAAAAATAATCCTATAAATTTTGTGTTTGTATTAAATGTATTTCCTTGCAAACCCTGACTACAATAACCCATCTGCCTAATGAGTTGGGTGGCTGCTGCCATTTCTCCCTAGGGACCTTTAACATCTCCAGATACTTCCAGAAAGTCATAACCAAGCTGCTCTCTTCATCTAAACTCTTCCCACTTCTCTGGTGGGAGTAGCTTGGGTAGATTGCAGGAGGCTCTGTCACACCTCTCCCTCTTCCCTTTCTTTGGGCACCAATTGCCGGGCAGAACCCTATGGGATTTACATTCTCATCTCCTCAACAGATTTAGGTTGAGAAACAAACCAAACAGCCTCAAGCCTTCCTTGGCACAACCAGTCTCAAGATCATGTCTGCCTGAATGAAGAGGATAAAGCCTGAAAATCCCAGTATCTCAGCTCTTTAGCCCATAATAATGGCCTTTCCCATTCCAGAACAGTTCCTGCTCAAGTCCAGTGCAGAATTCCTGAATATAGATGAGCCCATGCCCACTTGAGTGATGCAAGTCTTCCTAGTGTCTTGAGCTGGGTGTAAGTGAGCCTTGCCCACTGCAGCCTTCCCTCTGGCTGACCCAGGGGTTTCTTCTCACCCTTTGGAGGTGGGACAGCATCACTCTCTTCATGGGAACAGTCCACAAGTTATGTTAGTATTGGGGCCTAAGAATTCAAAACAAGAACTATTTAGGGAGGTACTGTGAGTATTTCTCAGTAAGTTGCTGCAAAGTTTCCTTACCAACTTTCAGGGACAGAATGAATTATTCTGTTCTGGATTCCCACATAGTGTGAAATTTTCAGGCATTTTTAGTCCTTCATTTATGCTACTCATAAATGAAGACCACCCCAAATAAGAAAACCTTTCAGAGCTTGCCATAGCATGGTAGTCAGGCACCATCACTTATATTTGGCAGAAATTCAGAAGGCCAGTAAGGGAGGGGGAGAGCTTTGGCGAGAAGAGGTGACTTCAAGAATACCATAGTTGGAAGCTGAAGCTAAGGCAGCTAATTAGAAGCAGGGCAGTCTATATGATTGATTCAGTGGCAAATCTGGCTTTCTTTGGTTGACCACAAATCAGAGTTGACACAAAAAGAGAATCTGTCAGTTATTGTATTGTTCAGCTTTCCCATTGCTGAAACAAACTACCTAACACCTGCAAAGGAGTTTTATTTTTGACTCATGGGCTCATTGGGCTCAGTCCATGGTCAACTGGCTCAGTCCATGGTCAACTGGCTCCAGAAACATCATGGTGGAAGGGCATGAAGTAGGAAAGCTGCCCACTTCATGGTAACCAGGAAGCAGATCATAAGGGAAGAGAGCCAGATAGGAAAGGGTCAGGGACCAGATATTGACCTCAAACTTATACCTCCATGACCCATCCAGACACATCCGGAAGTGTGCTTTATTAATCCTCTAGGCAATTCTCAATCCAAGCCAGTTTAAAATTCAGTTTAACGGCCGAGACTTTGGCTCAGTGGCTTAAGTGCCTGTCTGTCAGGCACGAGGTAGTGAGTTTGATCCCTGGTGCTGAAAAAAAAAAAAAAAACATAAAATTCAGTTTAAAAGTCATAGTTATTAATCAAGTTATAATTTTCCTTACTGGACATGGTGGTATGAGCTCCAGTCTGCCTTACAAGTAGTAGATTGACTTTCTGGAATGCTTATTATAGATAGTGGACTGGATTTCTGGGCTGGTTGTTACAGTTTTGGTCAGAGTTCTACTTTTTTATAAAAGGAGTGGCTGAAAAATAAAGAATGTTTCTTTTTTTAAAAAAAATTACAGTAAAAGACACATTGTCAAGAACAATGGGTTGTGTGTGAAGCAAGGGAAAGTACATTAAGTTTTCTGGATGGGGATGTTAATGACAATGTGTCTTTTACTGTAATAAAATTTTAATTTAAACGTTCTCTATATTTTTTTATCATTTCACGTTGATCAAATATTTATGGCAAATTCCATCAAGTAAAATAATTACAGTGTGTCCTTATCCACCTCATTCACTGGATCTGACAGTACGCAAACTCTGGCTCTTCCTCAAAGTCAAAATGACCATAAAATTTAAACATTGAGGCATCCAGGATAGCACAAATAATGACACTCACAAAAGAGGACTTCCATAACTGCTTCAGAAAGTGACAAGAATGATGAGAAATGTGTGTTAGAAGTAGTGGGGTGAGTATCTTGAGGGGAATTAATGGCAGTGTGTCTTTTACTGTCACCAATCTCAAAATTTAAATATTTGCTTTATTTTTTGTCACACCTCATACACTGGCATTAGTATATTTAACCTCTCATCAATTATAATTAGCTATTTGCATTCATGGCTATAAGATCCTTGAGAACAGGAAACAGATCTTTGCAGTCATATGCCCAAAACACAAAGTCTATCCAATACATTTTCATCACTCAAGTGGAAATTCCATACATCAAATCCTCTCTTCCCCCAGTCCCAGCAGTTGCATCCCTAGCAGTGTTTTGTTTTTTCATTTTTGAAGCAGAGTCTTACCAAGTCACTATGCTAACCAGATTAGGCTCGCATTTGTGATGCTCAGCCTCCCAGAGTATTAGGATTACTTGATATTTAATATAAGTAGAATCACAAAATATGTGATCTCTTGTAACTGGCTTCTTTGACTTCATGCAACATTTTCAAGTTTCATTCACTTACAGTATGAATCAGTGCTTTGTTTCATTATGAGGCTGAATAATATTCCATACATGCACCAATTTATTGGCCTATTTATCAGTTAAGAAACATTATGTCATTCCAATTTGGGCTGTTGTAAATGGGGGTGATATGAACATGGATGTACAACTTTTTGTGTAGATATGTTTTCAGTTCTCTTGGGAAACTGAAGTTTCATATAGTCGTTCTCTGTTTAACCTTTTGAGGGATCTTCTCCTTTTTAAAGTGCCACATGTAAAGCCTGCTTAATTCAACAGAAATGTGCAGGTGCGCTTTCTGCACTTCAGGGATGTTCCTCTTCTCTCCGAAGCCTGCAGAAACCTCAGTGTCACTCAGCACACAGAACCAAAATGATTTGCTTCCATCTAGCCTGAAAGTCTCTCACCTGTAGGGTCCATGCCTCAAATTCCCCTGTGTATCCTCAGTGTTCATTGGTCAGTCAGATGCCCAGCTATAAATGTTGGTGGGGCTAAATTCTCAAATGAGTAAACCTATTAAGACACCCTTCCTACAACTGGAAAAAATGACAGAGTGCTGAGTGTTAACTACTCAGCTCCCCCAGGAAGAAATGCCAAAAGTTTGGAAAACAACAATGCAGAGAAGAACCAAAGTGAATGCAGGGCACACAGGAACCGTGAGGGAACCAACAGAGGAGGAGAAGAAAACCGGATTCATTGCTTCATAAGAAACGGCTCATTGCCACAGACCAGAGACTGCATAGTTCAGCTAGAGCAACTTTGTAGCCAACATGGTGGGCAGGGAGGATGTGAAGAAATTGAAGAGTACCTATAATTAAATGATAATGGTGATGTCATGTACTGGAACTTAAGGGACACAGTAAAAGTGGTCGTAAGAGGGTAATTTATAGGGATGAATCCTCACATCAGGAAAACAGAATGAGCTTAAATAAATAACCTAACATTGAATCTCAAACTTCTAGAAAAAGAAGAACAAATCAAGCCAAAGTTTGTAGCATGGAAGAAATAAAGATCAGAGCAGAAAAGAATCAATGAAGACTAAGAAAACAATACAAAAAATTGGTGAATTGAAGAGTTGGTTCTTTGAAAGATTAAACGAAGTTGACAAGCCCATTGCCAATCTTATCATAAAAAAAGAAAAGACTCAAATTCATGAAATTAGGAATTAAGATCATCAACACCTGCTTCAAGAAACTTTAAGATGGAAAACACAGGATAAATAGAAAGATTCTTAAATACATATGAATCACCAAAATTGAATCAAGAAGATATAAAATTCTAAATAACTCAATATCAGTTAATGTAATTGAAAATATAATTTTAAAAAACTACCAACAAAGAAAAGCCCAGGTCCGGATGGATTCATTGCTGAATTCTACATGAAATTTAGAGATCTAATGCCATGACTTATCAAACTCATTAAGAAATTGAATGAGAAGCAATTCTCTCAAAGTCATTTCTGGAAGCAAGCATTACCCTGACACCAAAAATAGAGAAGGATCCAATCAAGGAAGAGAACTACAGGTCAATCTTCCTAATGAACATAGATGTAAAAATCCTCAGTAAAATACTGCCAAACAGAACACAGTAAATTTTCATAAAGATTATACACTATGACCAAGTATGGCTCATCATAGGAATACATGGATGATTCAACATACACAAATTAATAAATGTAAAGCACCCATATCAACAGAACCAAAGGTAAAAATCACATGATCACCTTAATAGACACAGAAAAAGCATTCAACAAAGTCCAACACCCATTCATGATAAAAACCCTATAGAAATTTGAAATAGATGATCCTTATTTTAACATGATAAAAACCATCTATGACCAATCATCAACCAACATCACACTAAAAGATCAAAATGTGAAAGTTTTTACTCTAAAATCAGGAACAAGACAAGGATGTCCACTATCACCACGCCTGTTCAATATAGTTCTGGAAACGTTACCCAGAGCGATTAGATAAGAGAGAGAAATAAAAGGAATAAACATAGAAAAGTGAGAAGTTAAATTATTATTATTCACAGATGACATGATACTCTCCATAGAAGGCCCCAAAAAGTCCACCAAAAAACTTCTAGCTTTTGCAAACAAATTCAGTCCCATAGCTGAATACAAAATCAACACTCAAAAGTCAACAGTCTTCCTGTGCACAAATAACAAACTCACTGAGAGAGAAATTAGGGGAAACACACATTTCACAATAGCATCCAAAAAAATGAAATACCTAGGAATCAACATAACAAAGGAAGTAAAATACCTCTGCACGGAACTAGAGAAAATATTCCTAAAATTCATTTGGAAACAGAAGAGACCTAGAATAGCAAAAACCGTTCTGGGTAACCAATGTAAGAGTTAGGGTGCATCACAATCCCTGACTTGCAATTATACTACAGAAATACTATGACAAAAAACATCATGGTACTGCCAGAAAGAAAGAAAGAAAGAAAGGAAGGAAGACAACAGACCTTAGGATGAATGAAACAGATTAAAAGATGCAGAAACAACTAAACACACTCAACTACCTTTTCTTTGACAAACAGGCCAAACACTTCCACTGAAAGAGAGATACCCTCTTTAATAAATGGTGCTGGAAAAACAGATTTTCCAGATGCCAATGACTAAAACTAGACCCATGTCTATCACTGTGCACTAAACTAAAATCTAAAAAGATCAAAGATCTAAATATTAAAACAGAAACACTAAATCTACTAGAAGAGAGAATATGTAGAACTCTTGAAGACATAGGAATAGGCAAAGACTTCATGAATAAAACCCCAGTTGCACAGGAAATACTCAAAGAATCAATTACTAGGATCTCATTTTATTAACAAGTTTTGCACAGCAAAAGAAATTACCAACAGAGTGAGAAGACAACATACAGAGTGGGAAAAAAATCTTAACCAGTTTTCCTTCAGACAAAGAACTAATATCTAGAACATATAAAGAATTTTTTAAAATTAGGCCCTCAAATTTAAAGACCCAATCCAAAAATGGGCATCTGAGGATGAATACACACTATTTACATGAAAAAGTACAAATGGCAAATAAATATATGAAAAAAATGTTCAACATCACTGGTCATTCGAGAAATGCAAATTAAAACAATGCTGAGATTTCATCTCACTTCAAAAAGAATGACTATTATCATGAAATCAACCAAAAACAAAAGGTGGCAGGGATGTGTGAAAAAAAGAACCCATCTCCACCATTGTCAGGAATGCAGACTGGTGCAACCACTGTGGAAATCAGAATGGGGAGTCCTCAAAAAACTAAGAATAGAGGTCCCTTTTGACCCAGCTATTCCCCTTCTTGGTATCTTCCCAAAAGAATTAAAATCATTGTGACACAGTGATACACAGGCACCCATGTTTATAGCAGCACAGTTTGAAATAGGTAAATCTCAGAAACAACCCAAATGCCCATCAGCTGATGAATAGATAAAGAAGATGTGGGGGTTTTTTACATAATGGAGTACTACTCAGTCATAAATAAGGATAAACTTGGGATATTCCTAGGTAAATGGATCCACCTTGAGACCATACTCAAGTGAAATAAATTTGACACACACGTGTAAATAGTGCATTGTCTCTCTGATGTGAGGACCTGAAAATATAAATAAGAACCAAAAGATACCATAAATACTGTGAAATAGGAAGAAATTGTTCAAAAGGAAAGGGGAACCGGGGTGGTAGGGGAGATAGGAAGAGAAAAATGAGGGGGAAAAGGATAAAATGGAAACAAAGGTTTGTAAATAAGGAGCGGAAGAGGGGGTTATGGGAAGGGAGGGGAATGGGAAAAAAGAGGAACTAAGATATATCATGTACAGGTACAAGTTCCCTCTGATGAAGGTGATCATTATGTATATTTAAATTTTATCAATAAACTTAATATTTTAAAAAAGACACCATTTCCACGGTTTGGTCCTCATTTAACAATGCAAGAGTTTCCTGGGGATGCACACAGAAAGTGGCTGATACAGGAGGGCATCTCCTCTGACACGAGTCACGTGTAAATTCCAAAAGCAATAAACCTCAGGCATCATACTAACAGCAACCTCTAGCCTGCAGTTGTACATTTAACTTGTGCTTAATTTAAAAGTGAGCACCTCTGAGTGTTTCTCTGTTCTTAGTACAAAGGCTCATTATCTTAAACAAAATACAGTCTCAGATAACACTGACAAATAAAACTAAGCATTGTGTCTGCAAGAAAAATGAGCTAAGTGATACATGGGTTATATTGTGGCTGCATTGTTCAGAATTCCTAGGCCTGAAAATTCTCCCACTCTACTTTCGCAGCATGATTAGTGTATCTTAGGATCATGGAGGACAGATTAATTTTTTTCAACGTACCATGAACTCAGCCCAACTGTCAAATGCTACTGTTTAACAGCTTGATCCTCCCGGCTCCCGGCTTTGTTGGCTTGAGGTGTTATCTAAATGCAGTGGCATGCCACTCAAGAACCTGCGAAAAAGGGACTTAAAGCTCATCTCTGTGGGACTTGATGTCACTGCGATGCAGAAATCTTTTCTTCCCCCAGTAAAATCTCCCTTGATGTTGAAGGGTTGAGGTTGAACATGATCAAACACCAATTAAGCTGTAATGATCTCAGAATTATGCAAGATGATGTCTTGAAAAGGCTGGTCTGCTCCTGAAAGATAAATGGAAAAGAATGCAAGGGAAGGAAATACTAATTCAGGGGGGAAAATGTGTGCTTGCTGTGCAGCAGATCACAATCACACACCCAATTCACCCTTTTCCTTCTACACCAGCCCGTCTTTCTGGGTTCCCAATTTCTGCAAATGACACCTTGCTTGCCCACCCGCTGAGACTGAGGCCCTGGCATCAGCACAGGGCCTGTTTCTCTCCTGCCCCACGTACCAAGACAGCCCCCAAGTTCCCCATGTGCCCTGCCTCCCACCCTCCTGCGGCCACATCCTGCAAAACTATTTAAAGCCTTTAGTACTCAGGATTATTAAAATAGCCCTCTAGCTGGCTTATTGCCTGCATCTTGCTCCTACTGTCACTCGTGTGCTAATCCCCTCATACGTAGAGGTAAGGAGGGTCCCTGCCCAGCTCAAGAAGGGCTGAAGAATGGAGTGCAAATGCACCAGTTCAAAGGAGCTGTTTCTGATCCCCCACATGCAGTCCTGCTACTTCTGATGGGTCTTGCTACCTCCCCATAGGCCTGAGATGAGAGTTCACATGCAGGTGACTGCAGAGGGTGTTAGACAGGGGAGGGGAAAGTTGAGAGAAGGTGTGATTTCAGACAGGGACGTGGCTGGGACAGCAGGGAGCAGTGGCCTAAGGAAACAGGGAAGTGCTGACACTGCTGTGACCCCAGGCAAGGACCAGTGGGGCTGGGGCAGGGAAGATGGGCTATGAACAGAGCCCTGGTCTCTGCTGATAAAGCAAAGCTGGTCCCAAGAAATCCAGGGAGTCCTCGACCAGTCATAAATGCTGAAGCTTACCAAGAGAAAAACCAAAGTTTACAGCAGGTGGAAAGAGGTGGAGAGGCAAAGAAAAAGGGACCTGGAGGCTTTAGTGAAACTATGACAGTGTCTGCCATGCCTATTTTCCTACCTAGAATCTTACTCCTGTCCCTAGGAAATGTCACCCCTCATCTCCACTTACTCAAGCCCCAAACATCTTCCAGAGACAGGCTAAGAAAAGTTAACATGCCTTGTTTAACCACCAATCCCCCAGCACATACTTACACATAGGAACAGAGATGGAGCTTTGCCAACGATGGTGCCTAAGTCAAATAGACAAAGCCTGGTGCACCAACCAGGCTCAGAGCACACCTGGTCTCAGAGCACATCTGGCCCCAGAGCACACCTGGCCCCAGAGCACACCTGGTCTCAGAGCACACCTGGCTCCAGAGCACACCTAGTCTCAGAGCACATCTGGCCCCAGAGCACACCTGGTCTCAGAGCACACCTGGTCTCAGAGCACACCTGGTCTCAGAGCACACCTGGCTCCAGAGCACACCTGGCCCCAGAGCACACCTGGCCCCAGGGCACACCTAGACCCAGAACACTCTTGGCCTCAAAGCATCCAAGGAAGGCATCCAAGGAAGGAGTGTGGGCAGCCCAGCAGGGCAGAGGGCTGAGTGACCCGGATTATAGTGGGCGAGAAATGCTGAGAAGTCCAGAGGGCTGGATACACAGGACCTGAGCCTCTTCGGAGGCAACAGAATTCCAGCCCTGCAGTGAATTAGGGACATTCTCAGTCTTTTTTAAGAGGCCCAGGTCCTATGTGTCCAACCCTCTAGACCTCTCAGCATTGCTCGCCCACTATAAGGCAGAAATAGAAACCTGAATCAGAAATAAAATTCCATGAATTAGAACCAGCAGTGGAGATGAAAGAAGAGAGATAAAGCTGTAACATGGCAGGTGGCCTGGATCACCCAAGGTACCACGGCCCAGGTCAGGCAGGCTGAGCAGGTGGCCAGATACTAACTTCCACCACATACAGGAGGAAGAAGCTGCTTTAACACAAATGAAGCCTCTCAGAGATCAAACAGGATGCTTTTGAGGTTCTTGAGATGAAACGTCAAGAGAGAATAGTACCCACTCTTTCACTGCCAGCATCATGACTGTCTAGAGTAGAGGGTGGCAAATGAAATATTCAAATTCCCTGCCTCCCACATAGGATATGAGCCTGGCCACTGAAAAATAAGCAAAAGGTATATGAAAGGTTTTTCTTTACTGTTCCCCTTTTTTCTGCCTGGAATGCAAATAGTGGTAGCTGGTGGTGCAGCAGCCATTTTATGACCAGAGTATGAAAGCCACAAGCTCCAGGGTAGACAAAAAAGTTTTAAAAAAAAATCTGATGGCTTGAGGTAATCTTTGTGAGTTAATGTAACAACAGCTGCTATAATAGATGAACCTGGAAGCCTCACACAATGACGGTTTATTTATTATGTATGTGAACGTCAAGTGGGATAGAAGAGACGATTTTCCTCCAGGAACTGCATCCTTCAGTGACCAGGCTGATAGAGGAGACTCTGCCATCTTTAATATGTGACTTCTCAGATAACCCTGGATGTGGATGTCCAGCCAGCACAGAGAGAAAGAGGGAATGGACTAGTCCCAGGTAGTGTTTTATGAAGCAGAACTAACATAGTACATTTCACTTCTGCCTAGTTTCCTTCTGCCAGAATTCAGTCACATGGCCACACTAATTGCAAAGAACTCTGGGAAATGTAGTCCAACCTAGGAAGAAAAATCGAAATTTTCCATATCATTCTCAGACTGCCATATCAGATCTGAAATGCCTCCCTACAACCTAATTATAGAACAAAAAGGGTTCTCTGCCTGTTTAAAATGCTGTGTTGTTGGGTTTCCTTGTTATTCTCAGCCAAGTACAATCTTGTTTAAAACCCAGGATAACAATTATGGTTGGGTATTTCAACATTTACATATAAAAAAAACTCTTTTAACATTCTCACAACTAAAACACTATTGCTAATCTCCTGATAATAACATATTAATTTATGAAGCTAGATGTCATGGTGCACACCTGTAATCCCACTACTTGAGAGGCTGAGGCAGGAGGATCAGCACAAGTTTGAGGTCAGGCTGGACTACACAGTGAATTCAAAGCCAGCCTGAACTATGTAATGGGACCTTGGCTCAAAAAATCAAAACAAAATTTATTATGCTTTAGAGTTGTGGCATACTAATGAGATACAAGGTTAAATTTACATGGTGTCTTTCTGTGTTGATTTCTGCCACTGTATGTTTAACTTCAAAATCAGAAATCTAACATTTGAGGCTCTTCATGGTTGTGCATTCTGGACTGTGATGTTTCCTGTGTTTCAATCAGAAGGTAGGAAAAGAGGGAGAGAGGTAAAGGATTGACCCACCTCTTGACACTGGATTAAAAGATTCTTGAGAAATAGAATTTGTCTAAGTCATCTTTATACTTCCAGCGCCTAATATTCTTAAATGGATTGGTGGATAGATGGATGAGACTGTCAGAATCATTGCTGCAATTCTAAATGTTAGCTGCTACACTTTACTACATAAAAACTGTGTTGCCAGAGATGAACTTCGCAGACAGATGAAAAAACTAAGAATGTGCATACAGCAATTTAGGTAGTTTTGTAATGAGGTTTGATGTGGCTTTGTGACATCTTGATTCAACATCAGTTTCCTAAATTTTAGGACTGGAAGAGATCTTGGCCAGAATGAAACAGGAAAGAAAATCCAGAGTTAGGTTACTAGCCTAAGGTATAAGTGACCTAGCCAAGGTTCAAACCTAGGCTTTCTGGCTCCCAGGCTGGGGTTAAAGTCCACTGTACAATGTTTGCTCTTTTAAAAATGCAACAAGAGGTAAACATAGAATCACTGTACAATCCTGCGACTCTACTTCCAAGTCTATGCCCCAAAGAATTAAAGACAAGAACTCAAACAGACATGTGTACACCCATGCTCCTCGCAGCATTGTTCACAGAGCTGAAAGGTAGAAATCACCCACATGTTTGTCAAATATGAATAAGTAGACAGAACATGGTATACATGGACAGTGGAATAGCATTCCAACTTAAAAAGAATGAGGTGGCACAGCTTAAGCGCCTGTCTGGCAGGCGCGAGGCTGTGAGTTTGTTTCCAGGTGCCACTAAAAAAAAAAAAAGAATGAGGTGGTGATGCATGCTGAAATACAGATGAACCTTAAAAAAGTCATGGTAAATGAAATAAACCACACACAAAAGGCAAACAAATCGTTCCACTTTTCTGAAGTAGTCAGAATAGACAAATGCCTAGAGATAGAAGCAGAGTGGGAGTTGCTGGGGGTGGGGAGGGAGAGGAGGTACTTAGTGCTTATGTTTAGGATGATGAAAAATGCCTGGAAACAGAGAGTAGTGATAGTTGTACAATATTGTGAATGTATTTAATGCCACTGAGCTACTCACTTAAAAATGGTAGAAGATGCCCGGTGTGTATCTTAAGAACAAAAGAATTGTAAGGATGAAAACTAAATAAATACTTTTAAGAAATAGGAGGGAAGGTTCTGCCTAAGAATTTGATTTTACCCAAATTTAGGAAAGTCAAATTCAAAATTTCAACTTGTTCTTTGTTCTGAAGGTAGGTGTTCTCCTTAACAAAATAAAGGTAAACTCGGGCACCAATATATGCCTGCCTTCTAGTAGATATTCAAGAACTATGCACTGAATTTTTGTTTTCTGTTAAATGAAAGGCCCAGAACCCAGACTGGGGTGAGGATGGAGAGCAAAATTATTGAATATGATTCAGAAACATGTCCTTTTAGTCTTGTCTTGGTAATTTGAGGGGGAAAAGATTTAGGGTTGAATGTTAAAATGTGGAAAAGAACTGTAGCCAGTGATTTAAAGGGAATGAGGATGCATGTCTGTAATCTCAGCACTGTGGGAAGCTGAGGCAGGAAGATTGCAAGTTCAGGCCAAAACTGGGTAACTCAGATTTAGTAAGACCTTGTCTTAAAATAAAACGTAAAAAGGGCTGAGGATCTAGCTCAGTGTGAAAGGCTGGGTTCAATCTCCAGTACCACAGGAAATAAATAAATAGAAGAGGGAGGAGGAGGGAAGAAGACATGGTCAGAAGCTGAAGTTTAGAAAGAATGTAGGTGAGTGAGGGGTTCTCTGCGCTTGGATTTGGCCAAGGAATTTCCAGATGGAGATGTTTATTTTATTTTATTTTTTCCAGAACCAGGGATCAAACTCACAACCTCACACCTGCCAGGCAGGTGCTTAAACCACTGAGCCAAACTCTGGGTCCTACTTTTTTTGAGGCAGGGTCGCACTATGTAGTTCAGGCCAGCCTTGCTCACGTTGTAGCCTAAGCTGGCCTCGAATTCACAACGCTCCTCCTACCTCAGCCTCCTGAGTGCTGGGATTAAAGGCGTGCGCTATCATGCCTGGCTTCAGATGGAGATGTTTAAGACAGAGGTCAGGATAGGAACAGCTCATAAACTCAGAGGATCCCATGTATCAGTGTGAGGACTCTGGGTTCCCTATTTGGTGTAAAGTTGGGGCACACACCACGAGGTTTTCATATTAAAAAGAAAGAAAACTCCAAGAGCTGATGAGTCCTGCAGACATTCCCAGCACCAAGCACACACACATGCACGTGCACACATGCACACATGCACACATACACAAGCACAGCCTGCCTTCCTTCCCTGAAGTTTCCACTTTCCCAGATCTAACCAACCAGTTTGAAAATGTTCAGAGAATAACTGCATCAGCAATGAACAACTACAAACTTTTTTCCTTGTCATTATTCCCTAAATAATTCAGGGGAAAAGCTATTTACATAGCATTTGCATTATATTGGGTATTATAAGAAATCTAGGGATGATTTAAAGTATACAGGCAGATGTGCATAGGTTATATGCAAATACCATGACATTTTATATAAGAGATTTAAGCATTTGAGGATTTGAGTATTCACAGTGGGTGGGGCTGGAACCAATCCTCCTAGATACTGCTGGGTGCCTGTGATTGTGTGTGTGTGTGTGTGTGTGTGTGTGTGTGTGTGTGTTGATGTCTAGAGCAATTGTGCTCTTTGATTTTCTTCTGAAAAACTGCAAAGTTCAAAACATTCTCATGCCCAGCACATATTCAAGGGATTTCCTGCATTTAGTCTACCATAATTTCTAATCACCACTATTTGTTAGTGATTGAGAAATGGTCTATCCCTACTGACCACAGCACCAACAAAATAGAGTGGGTTTTGCATAGCTCACTTATAGCAGCTTCTTCTCTCTCTTCAGGTTTTATTCAAAAATCATGTCAGCATATTAAAAAATAAAGATCAGTTGTTACTTTTGTAACATTGATTAGCTCCAGCTAATAGTGACACAACACCTTCACAGTTTAGTGTTCTTTAGAATTACCTGAAAAGGTAACTCTTGTGAAAGTCCACTCTCCTGAACTTTAATCCTAAAAAATGCATACAATATTTATAAAGTTCCATCAGCCGAGGAATCTGCATTTTAGCAATCTAAATCTTCATGTCTCTAGGATATAGGAAGTTGCATGTCTCTGGACCATATTTGGAAAAATATATGCTTCAGAGACTCAATTTTCAGCATAGTATCCAGAGGCAATGGTTAGGAACACCCTGCTAAGGCTCTGGATATGGTACAGAAGATTGAAGAGGAAATGAAGCCGTATTAGAATAGACTCCTTCCAAAACCAGCCAATCTTGGCAAACTCAGACGTTATAAGCTGAACTGTGTCCCCCAAAACTTCACATGTGGAAGCCTCTCTGTACCTGAGAATATAACACGGTTTAGAAATAGTACCTTTAAAAAGTGATTAATTTAAAAGTGAGGTCATTGGGGTGTCTCTAATCTAATCTCAATGGTTTCCTCATAAGAAAGGAAATGTGGACAATAAGAGAAGATACAGGGACCCAGGGAGATGGCTCATGAAGACACAGTGAGAAGGCTGCTAGTTGAAAGCCAAGGAAAGTGGGGCCCCAGAAAAAATCAAACTAAGACACCCTGATCTCAGATTTCTATTCCCCAGCACCATGCAGAAAGGTATTTCTACTGTTTAATCCCCAGCCTGTGGAGTTGCGCTACTGCAGCCCTAGCCGACTAACAGGAAGTTGCAGCTCCTCTTTCTTGCTTTAGGATTGGCTCCCCGTGTGTAGATGCTTGAAATGTGACCCACTCAGGATGCCAGAAATCAGGGCTGTGACAGCCACTCATGTTCCTTCCTGGACAAATTGCTGCTTTGTGCGAGAAAAAGACTGGAGACTGGACCACCATCAACTGAGATGATACACTTGTGTTCATCAATACCTGACCACAATCCCTCCATCATGCAGACAAGCAGATAGATAGCAGAGGTCCCAAGTCTTGGATGTGAGAAACTGGCTCAGTGTGACCAAGTAGATTCCTCAGCAGTTACATGTGGCAGGTTCAGCGACTGATCTCATGGAAATTCCTCCAGTCTCCCATATGAGGTGCTGTCCAGTATCAAGCCCCATTAGAAGGTGGAGCTGATAGATTTATTAGAAGTTTTATTGCCAAAATTAAGAACTGTAACCTTTTTCTGCTTACTTAGAAATATTCTGCTACACTTGAGCCAAGTCTGACAACATTCTGGCAGGTATTATGAAAGCAGTTGAAAGATGTCAGTTTAATTAGATTAATTACCTGTGATACTTGTCTAGAGAATTGCTATATCCTTGTCTCTTGTCTCTTCTCAGCTCTTTCTTGCCAGTGTGGGCAAAGTATCTGAGATCGTAGGATACTGAGACTGTGGCAGAGAGGCACACATTTGCCTGAGCCCCTTTCCCTCCTGTACATGGCCACGTTCCTGCGACCAGTTGCAAGGAGAGAAATGGGGCCTAGGGGAGGGGAGGGTGAATGAAGGATGGACAGTACAGATGTGTAGGGAAAAGGGGACAAGTTAGAAAAACCAGGAGTAGAAGAGAAAGATGTGTTCAAAGATGTTATGTATTGAACTCTGGAATTCTGCTCCCCCCACAAAGCACTAAGTCCTCACCCCCAACACCTGTTCTTATGGTTTTGGATCTGGATGTCCCCCAAAAGCTGCAAGCACTCATAGATGGGGAGGTTGCCAAGTGATTGGATTATGGGGGCATATAGCTGACTTGCTGTTAGGAGGAGGGGCCTGGTCAGGAGCAGTGGGCCACTGGGGCGTGGCCTGGAACTGTCTATCTCCCCACCCAGCTCCATCCTTCTGTCTCTGTGTCCTGCCCTCCATAAGCTGAGCAGCTTTCCTCCCTGGTGTCTTCTGCCATGTTGTCTTGTCTTGGAACCAGCAGACTATGGACTAAAAACATGAGCCAAAATAAACCCTTCCTTCTTTGAGTTGTTGGTGTTGGGTATTGTGTGCCAGAGATGAGAAATTGTCTAAGATACCTGTCAATGCAATTTACTTGAAGACAGGGCCTCTGTAGGAATAATCAAGTTAAGATGAAGTCGTTAGGGTGGGGCCTTGCCCAATAAGACCAGTGTTTTTATGAGTGGAGGAAAAGTTGGGCACAGAAGAATCCAGAGGAAAGATGTTATAAAGATGGAACCAGAGGTTGGATTGATGCTGCCAAAAGGCAAGGGATGCCAAGGAATGGGAAGAGGCAGAGAAGGATCCTCTTAGATCTTCAGAAGGGGAATGGCCTTCTCAGCATCTTGATGTCAGACTTCAAAC
>RJWM01028013.1:0-26149 GCA_004363535.1 Dasyprocta punctata | reverse complement strand
CTTGGTCTTCTTTTTAAGTGCAATTCACTCTGTTCTGGACAATATTATTCATACTTTTTGGTGCCACTATCAACTACATAATGAGTTTCCAAATTGCCTTATATTATTTTGGTCTTTTTCCTGAGTTCTAGAAACAGACACTTCCAATTTTCTAAGATAATGTCACCAGAATTTCTTAGAATTTCCTCAACAGTTACCACTCTGAACTGATAACTCAGCAATTTTCATTTCTAGGTATATAACCAGCAAAAATACTCATATACTGCTGTGCTTTATATAATTATTTTCAGTTATAATTTCTAAAATGGTAAATATCCATTCTATAGCCTACACAAACATACAGCTTTTTAGGAGCCCCAGTGATTTTGTTTGTTTGAGACAGGGTCTTGCCCCAAAGTTCAGACTGGCTTTGAATTCTCAGCAGTCCTCCTGCCTTAGCCACCACATCCTGTCAGTGATTTTTAAGAAACTAAGGAACACTGACTAAAAAGGCTTGAGAACTGCAGGTATACAGTGACAAAAAATAACTACAACTATATGCGACAACATACACATTCAATTTTGACTGAAAGAAACCAGATTTAAGAGAATGCATTGAATGATTCTTTTTTTAACCCCCCCCCCAAAATGGGCAAACTACTGGTGATCCTCCTGCTGAGATTATAGGCATTCACCATCACAAAGTGAAGTCTCTTAACGGTTTCCAAGAATTAAAAAAAAAAAAGTCAACAAACTTCCCCCGCAAAAAAGTTAAAAATCAGAGTATCAATGCCTTTGTTGTGCTGGGGATAGAGAAAAAACTAGAAAAGTATTAAGGGCTTCTGATAAACCTCTGCATATTAATCTAGATGATATTTACAGACATATCCATTTTGCAAAAATTCAGTGAGATGTACTGCTAATGATTTGTGCTTATATACAGTATTTTACCTGACTGCATGGAATCTAGGCTGAAAAGTACTTTCAGAATTTTAAGAGCTTGCTCACTGGTTTTTAACGTTCATGTTTTCTTTTTCAGTCTTTAATTTTTATTAGTACATGCTTGTAGAAGATGACTACATTCGTCATGGAGAGTTGGTACATGTATATAACACATGTAATTTTTTAAAATTCCCTTCTCTTCCCCTTCTCCTTTAGTGTAATATGTTTATGCTGCAAAATCTCAATTCTTTACTTTTCCCTTCATCTCTGGAAACTGTTTCTTGTTTTTATCATTAGCATTCCGCAATTTTTGGGTTTATGTTTCAGTGAGAGTGTATTTTTATTATTGTAGGCAATCAAGTGTCTTCGAAACTCTTATTATTTATCTCTACCCTCTGTTTTATTTTTCTGAAAAGATAATTATCTTTTCTCTCATACTCTGGAAGATTTGCTCAATTTATCCTTTTTTAATTTTAACTATATTTTCTACTTTTAAATTCTCTGATCATTCCTATTTCATAGCAACTTTTTTACTTTTTTGAAGAGAGCATTTAGAAGACTTGAGGGAGTTTAAGTACATTTTCTTAGCTGTGCTATATTGATTTCCTTCAGTCTTTTGGTGGGTGGGTTGTTGGTTGTTTTTTTTTTTTTTCTTCTTGGAAACTGTTAAGAGACTTCACTTTGTGATGGCCAAGGCCTACAGTCTCAGCAGGAGAATCACCACTAGTCTTAGGCCAGTCTAGGCAACAGTGAATTCAAGGCCAGTTTAAACTACATTGTAAGACCCTCTCTCAAAAAGTCAACCAAAGCCAGGTGTGGTGGTGCATGCCTTTAATTCCAGCACTTGGGAGGCTGAGGCAGGAGGATCATTATGAATTTGAGACCAACCTGGGCTACAAAGTGAGTTCAAGGCCAGCCTGAACTGCATAGTGAGACCCTATCTCAAAAAATAGGGCCGGGGATTTAGCTCAGTGGCCTAAGCGCCTCCCTGGCAGGCACAAGGTTGTGAGTTTGATGCCCAGTACCAAAAAAAAAAAAAAAGCCAACCAAACAAAAACATTCATAATGGCATAACAAAAATCTACATCAAAGAAAAACAACTTCAACCTTGTAGTACCAACAGTTGCTTTTTATAATTTCTGAGCAGGGAAAGAATTTAAAAAAAATAATTTTACCTTGCTGAAACAGTTTTTGAAAAAAAAAATCAAAACCAGAAAGCTGGGTGTGGCCATGTACACCTATAATCCCAGCACTTGGGAGTCTGAGGCAAGAGTACTGCGAAGATGTTCAAGGCCAGTCTGGGCTATACCACATATTGAGTTCAAAGCCAGACTCTGCCTCAAAACTAAACAAAGCAACAACAACGACAACAAAAACACTAAATGCCAAATAGCTTAATGACAGGACACTTTCTAAGAAATGCATCCTTGAGCAATTTGTCAGTGTGCAAGTTATCAGAGAGCAAACTTACACAACTAGGAAAGCTATGACATCACTAGGTAACATAGCCTTACAGCACTACTGATACATGGTCCATCATTGAAACATCATTGTTTCAATATACAGTAATGAAGCATGAACTCTGGCTGAAATGTGACAGATTAATAAAAGGTTAGACTGGTATGGAGAGCTGAATTAGGAACCTATCCTAGGAAAAGTATGTTCTTAATTCTAGATCAATGGCAGAATTGAATAACCCTGAGACTACATTTCTAGACTGCAGCAACGAAAGTAAGAAACATCATCTCATTCAGACCTATATTTTTAAAAGAAACGAAAAGTTTCCTTTTATTCTGATGTATAAAGAATTTCTTACATTTTAGAACGCTTTTTCCAATTTATTTTAAAATGGAAAGATGTTTCCTACTTTTCGGCTATGCTTTTTGCTGATCAATACCCCCTTTTTTCAACTGACCAATCCTTTCTTTTCCCAAGTCTGCATAAATACTGAACCTTTATATTGCAATGCTTAATTACATATATAATCTGTTTGGATATATATTCTATACATAAGAGCTCTCCCATACCTAAGAGATCATCAAGAGCTTAAATCAGAGGAGTGCCATAAACCAAACCCTGAGCTAGGGAGGAGGATCTGGAGAGAATGGAGAAAAAGAATGAGGGTAAAAATAAAAACAAGAGTAAGGAAGGATGAAGGGAAGGTAGAACCGGCATCATTTCTGTGGTAGTTCCTTGTTCCCACACTTTCATTCTCAGCTCTGCATCTATTTTTCAGGCAATAGTCTAAACACAGTCTTTATAACTGTGTGATCTGCCCACTTACCCTGTGCCAGTTTTCCTCCTCTACTGCTCTTAATCCATGGGGCCACTCTCTTCCTAGCATACTCTGAAATTCTTTCCTAACATAGGGCCTTTGCATTTACTCTTTCCTATATCTGAGCTGCTTTTCATAGTGCTTGTTTATTTTGTTTCGTTTTTCCTTTTTGAGACAGGATATCACTACGCAGTTTAAGCTGTCCTTGAACTCACTACATAGCCCCGGCTGGCCTCAAAATTGCAGCGATCCTCCTGCCTCAGCCTCCCAAGTGCTGGGATTACAGGTGTCCCCCACCACACTGGCCATTCATTCTTTTTTATACTTCGGATTGTAACTCGAACATCACATTCTACAAGCGTAACACCTTACCACGTAATCATTCTTATTTTCTTAATAGATCTCTCATTTTCAGACAGGATCTCTCTAAATCCCTAAATTGCCCGGGCCGGGCTCAAACTCATGAGTCTCCCGCCTCAACCTCGCACAATGTGGGGATTACAAGGGTGTACTATCACATCCAATTCCTTTATAGGTCTTCACACAATCCGAGACTTTCCTGTTTGTGTGCTCCCATCAACTCCACGGAGGACGAGATCCAGAAATGCCTTGCTCATCATTGTATCTCCATTTGGTACGATATGCAGCTCATAACATACGCTGAGTGAATGGCACAGGTGTTTTTAATTTGCAAATGTAGGATAACATTCTGAGCCTTAGAAACCTTGAAGTGACTTTCCCCAAGTCAACAAGCGCTAGATCAGCACCTGGCTAGACAGGATTATATTCTAATTCTCAGGTCAAGTAACAACCTGCGCAGCCGGAAGCTCAATAAAGGCAGAGTGAGGACCACACGACCTAAACTTCGCCTTGCTTCTTACACTCGGGAGTATAGACATAAACTTCTCCCGCCCTCCCTACCCCCAGGGTCTCCTCGCCCACCCCAGGGCCGTGCAATCCTTACTAGGCGGGAATGAGAAGGCATTTGAGGAGAGTCACCCCGAGCGCCAAAGCCGAAAACCAATTGCCACTACCCTTTACAGTTCCGAGCGCCGCCATCGCTGTAGCACCGCGCGTTTTCAACCAATTGAACCACGGCAGAGCTCCCGCGCATGCGGGAAAGGATTTTTGAGGCGGTGCCCGCGAAATGTGCGCATGCGCCCTGCCGCTCTATTGGCTAGAGTCCTGCAGACTTTTAAACTTCCCGCCCACCATCTTCCACCGCTAGTCTAGCTACCAATTCGGGAGGGCGTTACTGCGCGTGCGCGGGCCTTTGTGTCGCTTAATGTATGTGCTACTTCATACTTCTGTTCGAATAGTGGCAGGTCGTCTGTATACTTAGGTGAGAAAAAACTCTGTCTTATGCTAGAGACGCTCAGAGTGCTAGTGGAGGAAACAATGTTATCTGTTGGTTGCAATACGTAAGAGTACCTGAGAATATTGCGGAGGTGGCAAGGTGGGTGCCGAACGAGACTATGAAATTCAGGTAGAGAAAGGCAAGAACGGAGCTACAGAGGTGGAAACCGTTATGTGCTGCTAGGATGCTGGATAAGGTTCTTGCACCTGCCTGAGTAGAACTCTGGAGGCAGACTGCAGTCTCCTTACACTTGATAAACCCGGGGATCTTGTTAAAATTCAGTAGGTAGGTCTAACAAACTCTTAGATCATGTGAGGGTTGCTGGTACTCGAGCTACAAGGGCTGAGGCACAAGCAATGGGATTAATCTTGTTCCGCTTGTGTTGTGTAATCTTAGATAAATTAAATGTAGGGGTTTTTTGGTAATTAGAAGGCAAAAAATGGATTTTTAGTATGCAGAGTCATTGTAAGGAGTAAGAGAATGCATGTAGATTGCTTGATGTGATGAGGGCAGAATAAGTGCTTACTAATGTGTCAGAGAAGTTAGTACCTTGAAATATGCACAGGAAGTAAGTGCTAATATGAGTTTACACTCTCCCACAGCTTCTCTGCCATCTACATATATATGATAGTCAATTTTATGTCTCAAACCCATCCCTTTTCTCTCACCTCCAAGCCCTTATCTCCACCTGACATCTCTTAGGTGTTACCCCCTGCTTTTCTCTTTTTCTTCCTCTTTCTCTTTTTCTTTCTTTCTTTCTTTCTTTCTTTTTTTTCCTTCTTTTCTCCTTGTAGTGCTGGAGAGCAAACCCAGGGTTCACACAAGCTAGGCAAGAGCTCTACCACTAAGCTACATCTCCAGTCCTCCTAAATGTTTCAAAGCATTTAAACATTTGTTTCCTATTGCTGCTGTAACAAATTACCACAAATTTAGTAGCTTTAAAGTACACAACTTTATTTTTTTTAAGAATTTTATAGACTAGAAGTCAAGCTCTCTCTCAGTTAAAGTCGAGTGTCATTAGTGTTAGTTCCTTGTGAAGACTGAAGAATCTGTTTTCCTGCCCTTTTCATAGTTTAAGACTTGTCTGCATTCCTTGGCCTCCTTACAACATTCCAAACTCACTTCCATCCTTACAACCCTCCTTTTTGGAGTAAAGTCTTCCTCTGGGGAAGAATCTCTTCCTGCTTCCTTTTTTAAGGATATTTGAAATTGCATTTAAGGACCACTTGGATAATATAGGACAATCCCCATCTCAAGATTCTTAATTCAATTACATCTCCAGAGTCTCTTGCCATATAAAATGACATTTACAAGTTCTAGGAGGTAGGACATGAATATCTTTGGCTATTATTCTGTTTACCATACACCTCAAACTCAATGTGTCCAAAACTAAATTCACAATCTCTCAAAATTACCAATCAGAGATTGATACCAGCTTGTTTATCTCAATGCAACTGCTCAATATGTCACTCACTGGTTCTTTTATTTTTTGTTTTTGTTTATTTTATTTGAGATAGGGTCTTGCTATGTTGCCTAGGGTGGTCTTGAACTCCTGGGCTCAAGTGATCCTCCCACTTTAGCCTCCCGAGTAGCTGAGACTGTGAAGTCACTGAACTCTTGCTTTCTTTTTAAACTGCTGCATAGAAACATTGATATGCTTTACTATGTCAGATGAGGCCCTGAACATCACCTTGGAAATCACTACCAAGGACTTAACAGAAAGAAAGGATATTCCTGCTGACCTCTTAAACTGATCGGAGTGTGCTCTGCCTGCTGCCTGCCTGTCACTGGGGGTTCCCAGCACCATGGGGGCCTGGATCTTCTTTTTCTTTTACCTGCTCAGGAGGGCCTTGGCAACCCCTTAGCAGTAGGAAACCCTGCCTGATGAGACAAGAGGTGGTGCATGAAACTGTGGCCAAGGAAACCAATCCTGGAAACCAATCCTGTCCAAGTAGAAGCTGGAGAATTTGAGGAAGGTACTGAGGAAATCGTAGAGGAGGTGGTGGCCAAAAACATCTGCCAGAACCACCACTGTGAACATGGCAAAGTGTGCAAACTAGATGAGACCACCCCATGTGCATGTGCCAGGACCCCCTCACCTGCCTAACCCCCAATGGTGAACTTGAGGAGGTATGCAGGAATAACAAGGCCGTTGACTCTTCCTGCCACTTTTTTGCCACAAAGTGTACCCTGGAGGGCACCAAGAAAGGCCACAACTTCCACTTGGACTACATCAGCCCTTGCAAATACATCTGCCCCAATGCCTGGACTCTGAGCTGACTGAATTCCCCATGCACTTACAGGACTGGCTCAAGAATGTCCTAGTGGCCCTGTATAAAAGAGATGAGGAGAGTAACCTGACTGAGAAGTGGAAGCTGTGAGTGAAGACGATCCATGAGACCAAGAAGTACCTGGAGACCAGTGACCACCCCATGGAGCTCCTGGTCTGGGACTTTGAGAACTACAACACTGACATCTTCTCTGTGCACTAGCAATTCAGTCAGCTGGACCAGCACTCCACTAGTGGGTACCTGTCCCACACCCAAGCTGCCCCTACGTCATGTATGCTTCCTCCCTGTGGAACACTGCATCACCAGCTTTTCTGAGACCTGGGACTTGGACAATGACAATTGCATTGTTCTGGAGGAGTGGGATAGCTCTTTCAGCATCAAAGAGCAGGATTTCAACAAGGACCATGTGATCCATATTCAGCCTCCTTCTGCAGTACCAAATTCTCGTTGACCACTTCCTGCCTGTTTCCTTCCAGTGTTTGAAATGTTTGGTTTGTTGTTCTGTCTGGGGATAAGGTGCTAACATAGATTTAAATGAATACATTAGTGGTGCTAAAAATGGAAATTTTAACCTAAGTTGTGACATTCCAACTTGACTATGGAGGCCTTTGGCTCACCTATTAACAATCCTGTAACTTCTGTAACTTCTCCATTTGAAGCACTGCTCAATGTCCTACCAGCTCCAGTGGAAACCGATCTGCAGTAGTCTGACTCAGACACACATCCCATCTTCAGACGTTCTTTCTGTTATTCTGCTTGAAACTAATATTCACCGAATCAGACTTTGTGTTAGTTTTATTTCAGGGTATTGTCTGCCTGCAGTCTTCCCTGGGTAATGAGGTGGGCAAAGGGAAATAACAGATGTCCGATGTTGACAAGAATGTTTCTGGGACTAGGGGAACAGTGGTGGGAGAGATCCCTATGGAACCCACCAGCTAGCCTTGTTTGCCTGGGGTTATGACAGAGAGAGATTCTGTGGCTCTGGAATGAAAATATGACACTCACATAAGCCTAACTTCTCACCATTTCCCTCCTCACTCTTCAGAAGAGTTTCTTTTCACACTAGACTGTACAAACTTTTGGAAGCCATGGCCAATAGTCCTCTGTGGGGTAGATGAACATATCCTACAGGGCTTCTTTTCTCTAAACTTCTTTTGGAGATATCCAGCTTTTCAGGAGCTCCAAGGGCTGGGAGGCTATTTCAGGCAGAAAATCTAAAATTGGGAGTGAGACAGAAAGTTGTAAAGCTGAAAAATTGGAGTTGGTAAGGTGGATGGATTTTTTTTTTTCGTATTTAGAGAGTTATCATAGGTTTTCCTGCATTCCCATCTTTTTTCCCTCTTTTTTTCTTCTGTTAATCAAGAGAAACTTCAAGGTTAGTGGAATGGCTGGATCTCACTTGCTCTGTTAGGGTTTAGGTGTCCCTCTAAAGCTTCATGCAGTTATAGGGTGAACCTTTGGTGATACGATGCTTTTAATTCTTTTGGGAAGATACTAAGAATGGGAATAGCTGGGTCAAACAGAATCTGTAGGGCTTTTTTTTTTCTTTTATCTTTTTGAGACAAGTCTAGTCACTATGCAGATCAGGCTATCCTTGAACTCACTTTGTAGCCCAGGCTGGTCTTGAACTTGCAACAATCCGCCTGCTTCAGTCTCCAGAGTGGTGGGATTACCAGCATGTAACACTATTCCCGGGTTAGTTTTAGTTTTTTGAGGAATCACCACAGTGATTTCCACAGTGGTTGTACCAGTCTACACTCCCACAAATAGTGGAGCAGGGTTTTTTTTCCACACAGCCTCACTGGCATTCGTTATTGATTGATTTCTTGAGAATAGCCATCCTTTCTGGAGTGAGATAAAATCTCAGCATTTTAATTTGCATCTCCTGAATGACCAGTGATGTAGAACATTTTTTTCATGTATTTATTTACCATTTCTACTTCTTCATCTGAGAAGTGTCTACTCATTTCAGATGCCCATTTTTGGACTCAGTCTTTAGATTTGGGGGGTTTGATTTTTTTTTGAATTCCTTATATATTCTAGACAGTAATCCTTTGTCTGAGGAACAGTTGGCAAAATTCTTTTCCCACCTTGTGGGTTGTCTCTTCACTTTTTTTTTTTTTTGCACCAGGGATTGAACTCACAACCTCGTGCCTGCCAGACAGGCACTTAAGCCACTGAGCCAATCTCCTGGCCCTGGTTTTTTGAGGCAGGGTCGCACTATGTAGCTCAGGCCACCCTTGTGCTCACGTAGCTCAAGCCAGCCTTGAACTCACAACGCTCCTCCTACCTCAGCCTCCTGAGTGCTGGGATTAAAGGCGTGTGCCTCCATGCCCAGCTCTGTCTCTTCACTTTGTTGGTGGTTTCTTTTGCCATGCAAAAGCTTTTTAATAAGATGAGACCCCAGTTGTTAATTCTTTGTGATTGTTTCTGTGAGATTGGAGTTTTGTTCATGAAGTCTGTGTGCACCAATGTCTTCAAGAGTTTAACTATTCTATCTTCCAGCAAATTTAGTGTTTTTGTTTTAATTTTAGATCTTTGATACTTTTTTATTTTAGTACCTTGTGAAACATATGGGTCTAGTTTTAATCTCCAGCATGTGGCAAACCTGTATTTCCAGCACCATTTATTAAAGAGGCTATCTTTCTTTCAGTGAACATGTTTGGTCCCTTTGTCAAAGATAAGGTGGCTATATAAAAAAAAATTACTAGAATCTGAAGTTGTTTTTGCACCTTCTAATGTGTTCCATTCATCCTTAGGTTGATTTTTCTGCCAGTACCATATATATATATATATATATATATATATATATATATATATATATATATATATATATATATATATATTTTTTTTTTTTTTTTTTTTGCGGCACCGGGGATTGAACTCACAACCTCGCGCCTGCCAGGGCAGGCGCTTAAGGCACTGAGCCAAACACCCGGCCCTGGTTTTTTGAGGCAGGGTCGCACTATGTAGCTCAGGCCGGCCTTACGCTTGTGTTGTAGCCCAAGCCGGCCTCGAACTCACAACGCTCCGCCTACCTCAGCCTCCCGAGCGCTGGGATTAAAGGCGTGCGCCACCATGCCCGGCTTATATTTTTTAAACACAGTATCTTTGTAGTATAGTTTCAAGTCAGTGATTGTGATGCACCTTGCCTTGCCTTTGTTGCCCAGAATTGCTTTTGGAATTCTAAGTCTCTTCCAGTTCCAAATGAATTTTAGAATTGTTTTCTCTAATTCTGTGAAATATGCTTTGGAATTTTTATCACAATTGCATTAAATCTGTATAATAATTTTAGAAGTATGGCCATTTCCACTATATTGTTTCTTCCAAGAACAACAATATCTTTCCATTTTCTGATACTCTCTTCAATCTCCTTTTTCAGAGTACTGAAGTTTTCAACATAGAGGTCCTTTACTTTCTTCATTAGATTGATTCCTAGATATTTCATTTCTCTCTCTCTCTCTTTTTTAATGCTGTTGTGAAAGGTGTTGTTCCCCTAATTTCTATCTGTGAGTTTGTCATTTGTGTACAGGAAGGCTATTGATTTTTGTGGGAGAGATTAAAGGAAAGCTGGAGGAAAAGGAAGATCATGCAAACTTTGGGAAACTGAAAAAGACAGGAGGGAAGAGAAAAGGAAGAAATAAAAACAAGAACAGAACCAAACAATGACAGAAAAACTGGGAACCATGTTCACACTCATAAAAACAAGAATAAACAGTCAAGAAGAAACAAAGTAAAACAAAAACAAGAAAGGAAATTTTAAACAAAGTAAGAACAAAAATGTCCACTTCAAGGTGTGTCTCCACTGTCACTGGTAGACAATTTGGGCAGAGTCCGGATCTGAGTTGAGTAATCCCAGCGAGCCAGCTGTAGCTTTATGAGAAGTAGGGGATAATCCCAGCAATTCTGCTCCTTCTGTTCCAGTGATGTCTTATATTTATTTATTTACATATGTTGAACCATCCTTGCATGCCACGGATGAAGCCAAATTGGTCATGATGTATGATCTCTTTAAGGATTTGCTACATTGTTAGTGTCTTTCTTTTTTATCATTACAAGTAAAATTTAATGGTTAAACAACTAAAACTATATACATTTGATAAAAATAACTTGTGACACAGAGAAAAAACAGGCCAAATTATATACTACATACAATCCATAATTATGTTCAGATATCTATAGATATCTTCTCAGAATATTAAAAACATGATATTTGCAAATTTATGAGTTGTTTGAAAACAGATGAACTCTTAAACACAAATATAGAAATCTTTAGAAATGTACATTATAATTGTAAAATGTAACTCCAGTTTAAAATTCTTGTTAGGAAAATGGACTATATGCAGCAAAAGTATAAATACAAACTGGTGAAAAATGATAACTATTAACAAAAATTCAATTTTGCAGTCATATTACTCTACAATTACTAAAAACAAAAAAGGAAACAAAAATAATCTAGAAAATACTGAGCCTACTGGCAAGTAAAAAATACAAATCAAGTCTCCTGTGGATCTAACATAGTGCAAAATAAATAAAAAAGTTATCACCTAATTTAAAAGACAATATTAAACATATTAAACTCCCACACTATTGCTTACAAGAATGTATAGAATTATGTGAGCATAACATTTATTCTTAAATGTGAACTTAAAATTATGTAATCCAGACATCTACTTTAAGATCAAGTTTATAATATTTATTTATTTAGAGATTTTATATTTATACTTTAGTGTATCTACTCTGGTTGTGTATTTTGTAGAGAAATAATTGATATCTCATTTTTATATGATTTATTTTTATAGATTTACATGATAAAAATGAGAAATGATCGAAAGATTCTGAATATAAAAGTTATAACTGAGACCCTTGTACATTCACCGAGATTTGATACAATGTTCACTCTTACAGGGCAACTGGTAACTTGTGTACATCCCTTATATTAATGATTTCTCACAATACTGTGTTTATTTGCAATATGAATTAAACCAAAATGATTACAGGTGTTTCCACAAAATATACATTGATATGAGTTTCTCTACTATACAATGCCATGTTTCATGAAATGCCAGGTAAAAATGAAGACTTCTCATTATTTGTATCTATACTAAACCTCGTTATGAATGTGCACATATTTTCTGATGTTATGGAGATTACATAATGCTTTCTCATTATTTACATAGAGTTTCTCTTAAGTGGGAGTCCTTTCATATATTTCAGGTAAGTGAAAGAATTGAAGGGAATTCTGTATGTATTGAATTCTTTATGTATTTGAATGAATTGAGAAAAATAAAAACTTTATGAATTCTTTATGTACTTGAATAAATTGAGAAAAACAAAAACTTTCCAACATTACTCATATGTTCAGAGTCTCTCGATGATAAATTCTTTCATGTAGGTAATGACACCTGAGTGAACTAAAATATGTTTTATACTGCTCACAAGGAAGGTCTTCTCTCTGGTCTGGCTCATGTCAGGGTAAGTCACTTTATATATCCAGTTAATTTCGTCTCTTACTTTTAAATGTGCATAATGCTTTGCTGCCACAAGAGAAGAATTTTTCATTTTGTTTACTCATAGTATTTCTCCCAGGTGTAATTTGTTTCATGTATTTGATGGTACCTGTGTGAACTGAATGCATTCCCACATTGCTTACATACATAGCATTTCTACAGTGTGTATTTGACAATGAGTGTGTGCTGAAGGATGTCTCACATTGCTTACATGCACAGAGTTTCTCTCAGTGTCAGTTCATTCATGTATTTAATAATTATGGTGTGCACTGTTAGCTTTCCCACATTGCTTAATACATAGGGTTTCTCCCCAGTGTGAATTCTTTCACATATTTGGCAACTGCTGTGTACTGATAGCTTTCCCACGTTATTTAACATACATGACTTCTCTACAGTGTGTTCTTTCATATCTTAGACAATGACTGTGGATGCTGAATGCCCTTCTATACTGCTTACATACATAGGATTTTCCCACAATGTGAGTCCTTTTATGATTACTCAATGAGGTGTTGTTAGTGAAAGATTTTCCAGTGTTTGCATACATAGGGGTTTTCACCAGTATGAGCCTTTCCATGTATCTGTTTTGTTGTGTTTTTGTTTTCTGAGACAGGGTCTCACTATTAACCCAGGCTGGCTTTAAACATACGGTAATTCTCCTGCCTCAACCCTCCTGAGTGCTGGAATTACAGTTGGGGCCACCATGCCTGGCTGCATTTTTTGTGTATCTGAATATCATGATGACAATGAAAACCTTTTCCACATTGTATTTATATATAGGTATTCACTATACTACAGCTTCTTTCTCAGATTTGAATAGAGTTGAGTGTAATGAATGCTTTAACATCTTGCTTATATACAAAGGGCTTCTCTTCAATGTTAGTTTTTTGGTGCCATCAGATTAGGATTTCTCCACATTGCTTATATTCGTAGGGTTTCTCGCCAGGATTTGTCTTTGCCTGCTTCTGAAAGGACTATCAATGTAGGTTTTTCTTTGTTACAGTTAAATGGCTTCTCTTCAAATCCTTGATACTCATATTATTTGAGTCCAGTGTTAGCTATGATGTGCACATTTGCTGGTGAATGAGCAATCAGGGGCTTTCTACAGTAAAGACTTTCACATGACTTTATACCAACAAATTTCATGTACATGTTAGTATCTAGAGTCCAAAAAACCATTTTCCCACATTGAAACTATATTTATACTGACAGCATTTCTCTACCTCTCCACTTCTTTCACTTTTACCAGCAATTTTTGTACTCATCTTCAATTTGCTTGTCATCCAAGTTTCTTCCTATGGCAGCCACGTTCCTAAAGGTTTCCCACACCACACCTCTGTAGAGTTTCTTTTGAGAAGGATCTGGCAAAGCCCGCTTCTCCATGGTGAGATTCACAGCCACATCCTCAAAGGTCTCTGCCTCCATTTTCAGCTTCCAGAGTTCCCAGCAATGTCTAGCACATCTGCCACCAGGAAGGTCCAGGAGAAAGCAGCAAAGCAGGGCCACGTGGACCTCCAGAGTAGAAGCCAGTCAGTGTCCTGATTAGAATTTTTACATCTATGTTTACTAAGGAGATTGACCTGTAGTTTTATTTTGTTCTTGGTCCTTGTCTGGTTTTGGTATCAGGACAATCTTTCAGGAATGACTTTGGGAGCACTCCTTCCCATTTATTTATTTATTTATTTATTTATTTATTTAGTGGCACCAGGATTGAACTCACAACCTCGTGTCTGCTAGGCAGGCACTTAAGCCACCGAGCCAAATCCCCAGCCCTACTTTTTTGAGACAGCATCACACTATGTAGTTCAGGCCAGCCTTGCACTCACGTTGTAGCTCGAGCCGGCCTCAAATTCACAACGCTCCACCTACCTCAGCCTCCCGAGTGCCACCATGCCCAGCACTTCTTCCCTTTTAATTTCCTTGAAGTGTTAGAGGAATATTGACATCACACCGTCCCTGAAGTTCTGTTAGAATTCTGTGGTGAATCAGTTGGGTTTGGGGCTTTTTTTTGTTGGTAGAGTTTTAATTCTTGCCTGTGTTTCATTGCCTATGATTGGTCTATGTAGAGTTTTTATGACTTCTTGATTCAATTTTAGTAATTGATGTGTGTCTGGGAATTTATCCATTTCTTTTAGGTTCTCCAATGTTTTGGAATACAAATTTTTAAAGTAGTTTCTTATTATCCTTTGGATTTTGGTGGTGTCATTTTTGATTTCTCTTTTTCATTTCTAATTTCATTGATATGCCTGTTTTTTCTTTCTGTTTTTTGGTAAGTTTGGCAAAGGGTTTATCACTCTTGTTTATCCTTTCAAAAAATTAACTCTTTGATTCATTGATCCTTTACATTTTTTTAGTATATCATTAATTTCCACTCTGACCTTTATAAATTCCTTTTTTAACTTTAGATTTGGATTACTCTTTTTTTTGTTTGTTTATTTTGGGGAGGGAATTGAGACAGGGTCTCACGATGTAATTTAAACTGGCCTCAAACTTATGACAATCTTCCTGCCTTAGCCTCTGAAGTGCTGGTATTACTGGCATGCAACTACCACACTCAGCCTTGGTCTTGTTTTTCTAGGACCTTGAGATGCATCATGAGGTTATCTACTTGGGATTGCTCAATTCTTTTAAAGTATGCATTCACATCTATAAATTTTCCTCTTAGAACTGCTTCCATTATGTTCCGTATGTTGTGGCATATTGTACTTCCATAGTCATATTATTCTAGGACTTTTTTTATTTCTTCCCTGATTTCTTGTATGTGCCACTGATTATGTAGTTATGTTATTGTTTAATATCCATGTGTGTATAGTTTCTGTAGTTTTTTTTGCTGTGAATTTCTATTTCAATTTCACTTGATTTGGTAGTATGTAGAGGATTGTTCCAATTATTTTGTATTTATTTAGGCATATTTTATGGCCTAGGATATGATCTATGTTGGAAAAATTCTGTGTGCTGTGGAGAAAAATATGTATTCTTTTGTTGTTAGATGAAACACTCTGTAGATATCTATTAAGTTCATTTTTCTGTGATATGGTTTATCTCTGATATTTCTTTGTTTGACCTAATTATGAGAGTGGGGTGTTAAGTCCTCCAGTATGATTGTACTGTTGTCTGTCTTTTATGTCTAGTAACTTTTGTGTTATGAAGTTGGTTGTGCCAACATTCAGTACATAGGTATTTCTAATTGTTATCACTTTCTGTTGAATTGTTTCCTTTACCAGTGTGCTGTGACCATCTGTATCTTGTCTAACAAGGTTTAGCTTGAATCTACTGTGTCTGAAAATAAGATAGTTATTTCTGCTCGCTTTTGGGCTCCAGTTGCAGGGAGTATCATTTTTTATCCTCTTACCCTTAGTCTGTGAGCTTCCTTTTGGATGAGGTGTGTCTCCTGTAGGCATTTTTAAATCCAGTTTGCTAATGTCTATGTCTTTTGTTTGGGGAGTTAAGATCATTCATGCTGATAGTTATTATTGTAAGGTATTTACTGAACTTTGTTGTGTTATTTTTCCAGTGCAGATCCTTTTTTTTTTCCTTTTGTTTGATTTCCTAAGTTAAATATATACTTTTTGGGGGACTCTTTGGTGCTGGTGATTTCCCTATCTCTGTCTAGAATTTCATTGAGTATTTATTTTCTGCAGTGCTGGTTTAGTGGTAATATATTTCTTCAGAATTTCTTTGTCAACTTTGAAGACTAATTTTGCAGGATTGACAACTGTTTTCTTTTAGAGCTTGAAAAACTTCACTCCAAGTTTCTCTTGCTTTTAAGGTTTGTGCTGAGAAGTCTGCTATGATTTGTAAGTGACATGCTCTTTTTCTCTAACACGTTTAGTATTCTCTCCCTGTCTTAAGTTTTTGGAATTTTGCTTATGATGTGTTGTGGAGAGCTATTTTTCTGGTTGTTGCTATTTGGAGTTTTATATGATGCCTCTTGTACTTTTTTTTTTTTTTTTGAGACAGGGTCTCGCTGTATAGTTCAGGTTGGCCTTGAACTCCCTTATGTAGCCCAGGCTGGCCTTGAACTCACAGTGATCCCCTGCCTCAGCCTCCCAAATGCTGGGATTACAGGTGTGCACCACTGTGCCCAGTTTGCCCCTTGTACTTGAACACTGAATTATTTGCATAGATTTGTGCTTTTGTGTGTGTGTGAGCATGTGTGTGTGTGTGTGTGTGTGTGTATACTGGGTATTGAACTCACGACCTTGTGCCTGCCAGGCAGGTGCTTTGCCACTGAGCTATATCCCTGGCCTATTTCCATAGATTTGGAAAGTGTTCTGCTATGATGTCAGTGAATAAATTTTTTAATATCTTTTGAGTTATCTTTTAATTTTTCCTTTATTCCTTTTTTTTCTGATTTTCTTTGACATATCAAACAGTCATTGATCTTGCATTCTATCTTATCATTTTTAGGATATCACTAAGGTTATAATCTACTACATCTACCTTGTCTTCAATATCTGACACTCTGTTCACAAACTGGTCAAATCTGCTGGACATTTTTTTTGCATTTTTCATATCTTGTATTTCTACATCCAAACCAATCAATGGTTGGGACATCACTGACGACAGTAACATACGTTCACATCAGACCGATCAGAGATGGTAAGACTCAATTTTTCCTGTAAGTTGTGCTTAAGATATGAGGGAAATGGGTTTTCTTTTCCCTTTGACTTTGACCTAGAAGTACATAAGCTAGAACAACAGAGGCCATCTTGCCACCATAAGTGGACAACATGACTTAAAAAAAGGGATCAGCCTAATATGCATGGTTCTAGGTTCCATCCCCAGCACTGAAAAATTAAAAGAAAAAAAAGAGTGAAAAGGCTGAGAGATGCACAGAGAGAACTTTTCCTGTTGAAACTAGCACTTCGCTTCCTCTGAACTTCTCCAGTTTATGAGGCAATAAACTCTTGAGACATTTTTATTTTATTTATTTTTTGAGACTCTTTCTTTCTTTCTTTCTTTCTTTCTTTCTTTCTTTCTTTCTTTCTTTCTTTCTTTCTTTTGACAGGGTCTTGCTATGTAGCTCAGGCTGGCCTGGAACTCCCTATGTAGTTACAGGCATGTGAAACCATGCCCAGCTCTTACCTTTTTCTTAAGTAAGTTTGAGTTGTATTTTCTGTTATTTGCAACCAAAAGGTATTTGAAAAACATAGTCATGCTAGGAATTTTTATTTTATTCTGGAGGTGATGGATTCGATGCAGGGATTCATATGGGGTGGAACCATGGCCCTTTTGTGTTTTGTCAAGATCACTTGGCTTCTAGTGGGGAGAAAAAACTTAAAAGTCAGATGGATTTTAGCTGAGTCATGTATTAGCCCCGTGATCTTAGGAAGCGTATCATTCAGGATTTCACCTGAGAAACAGACCCCGTAACAGTTCAGATCTTGAATGTCCTCCCGAAGCCTCCTGTGTCTAGAGGTAGAGCTTTTGGAAAGATGACTGGATCAAAGTGGCACTCTACTCATCAGTGGACTGGCTAACCCACTGTTGAATTCATAGCTGAATGTGTGGGTAGGAGGTGGGCCTTCATTAGGAGAGGCAGTTTTCTGGGAACATGAGAGGGTGTACCTCTCTTCATGGCTCTTCTCCCTTCTCCCTCCGCTTCCTGGCTGCCATGACGTGAGCAACTTTCCTCTGCCAGACCCTTCCAGCATACTCTTTCTGTCTTGAAATCAGCTGACTGTGGAATGAATCCTCAAAGTACAGTGAACCAAAATAAACCTCTCTTCTTTTAAACTGTGGCTGTCAGATATTTTGTTCCTGTGATGAAGAAAGTAAGACAGACCAATACCATGTATGTATGCACGTGTACATGTATTATAAGGAGTTGGCTTTTGTGCTTACCGAGGTTGACTAGGCAAGTTTGAAATCTGTAGGGAAGAATCTCAGGGTAGAATGTCTTGGGCAGGAGTTAAAACAGCAGTCAAATTTCTTCCTCCTCAAAAAACCGCTATTTTATTCTTTGATTCTTTAAAAAACTAATTGGGGACTTAGAGGAAAATGGCAGAGTGGTGAACAGCAAAGAACCTCTCCAAGTTTTGGTGTCCAGACCCTGGAATATAGCAACATGAGGAAGAAAAGGAGGAGGAGGATGGGTCCCATGGACACAGGAAGGATTTGAATTGAGACTGGAAGCCCATGGAGAGAGAGAATTCAGGAATCCAGCAAAAATAAGAAAACCAGGGGTGGTGGCCTTGCTGGCCAGGGAGAAGCAACAAAGAAGCCGTGTAGCCCCCACACCCTGTGCACGAGCAGCGCAGGCCCTGCTGACCGGGGAGAACCAAGGAAACCACCTCCACCTACCAATCCCCGCCCCCCTGCTCTGCCGCCATAAGCGTCTGACCATGACAGGCCGAGATGGTAATGACTGATGGAGGGAAGCAACCTGACGTTTGTGTTGAATGATTGATTCTGCAAGCCTAGGGCTGGTAGCCTGGGGTTAGAGGATAACAATATGCAATATAGTAATGACTGTGCATTTCTTATTGTCCTATCACTGTTTTGTTTTGTTTCATTTTGCTGTTCTGTTTTATTCCCTTTAAAAAAAACTAATTGGACAAGGCCCACCAGATTATTGAGGATAATGTCCTTTACTTAATTAAAGTTGATTGTAGAAGTAACTTACATCTACAAAATACCTTCACAGTAACATCTAGATTAGTGTTTGATTAAATACCTGGCCACTATACTGTCAAGTCACATAAAACTAATCATCACTTAATTGTCGTAAGTCTTAATTTCTTGGCTATACATTCAAGGTATTCATCCTTACTTGTATATGAAAATGTGAGCAAGGCACAACTTTACATATAACAGAACATGTCACTGCTTAATATGTGACAGCAGTTTAGCTTACAGGGATCAGAAGGCCTTTACAACAATTTAGACAAACAGGGTTTGGTTTGGTTTGGATGAGAATATATATATATATATATATATATATATATATATATATATATATATTTTTTTTTTTTTTTTTTTTTTTTTTTTTTTTTGTGGAGAGTATACCAGGAATTGAACTCAGGACCTCACACTTGCCAGGCAGGTACTATACCACTGAGCTAAATCCCTGGCCCTCAGTTTTTTTTTTTTTTTGGCGGCACCAGGGATTGAACTCACAACCTCGCGCCTGCCAGGCAGGCGTTTAAGCCACTGAGCCAAACTCCCGGCCCTGGTTTTTTGAGGCAGGGTCACACTATGTAGCTCAGGCCAGTCTTGCGCTTATGTTGTAGCCCAAGCTGGCCTCGAACTCACAACACTCCTCCTATCTCAGCCTCCCTAGTGCTGGGATTAAAGGCGTGAGCCATCACGCCTAGCTCCCCCAGTATTTTTTAAGTAAAAGTAATAATTTGTCTTATTTGCTTTTTCTTAAGGACAGGGTCTTGCCAAGTACGGTGCTATACACTGTAATCCCAGCACTTGGGAAGTGAGGCAGGATGGTTGCAAGTTTTATGTCAGCCTGGGCTGCTTGATGAGATCTTGTCTCAAAAGACTGAAAAGAATTAAATAAAACTAAATAAAACAAAGACCCACGCATGGTTGTATTCCCAGAACTGTATGAGGCTGAAGCAGAAGGACCACAAGTTTGAGTTCAACTTGGGCTACACAGTGACTTAGTGAGACACTGTCTCAGTGCAAAGGCCCTGAGTAGTTTAGTCCCTAGTACCATAGAGAGACAGAGAGACAGAGAGGGACAGACCGACAGACAGGGTATTGGGATGTGGCTGTAGCTCCATAGTAGAGTGCTTGCCTAGCATGCTTGAGGTGGTAGGTTGGATTCCCACACTCTATCCCACCCAGGTTGTGGGAGGGAAGAGGGATGTTTCTCACTATGTTGCTCAGGCTGACCCCAACTCCTGGGTTAAAGTGACCATGTTGCCTCAGTCTCCTGAAAGGTTATACACAGACACACAGACACACAGACACATATATGCTTGTACACACATGCACTTTTTATTATACTGAGATTTTAGTGGTCCTGAACCCTGTTTAATTTTTTTTTTTTTTTTTTTGGTGGTGGTGCTGGGGGTCTAACCCAGGGCCTTATGCATGCAAGGCAAGAGCTCTACCACTGAGCACATCCCCAGCCCTGCGCCCTGTTTTAAAATTTTATTTATTTATCCTTGCAGTCTTGGAGTTCTGGGGAATTGAACCCAGGGCTTCATGCATGTTGGGCAAGTACCCAACTACTGAGCTACATTCCCAGATCCTTGCTTTTTAAATTTAACAGAATGTCTTGGAGAATGTTCCATGTTAGCCTGTACAGATGTACTTATTCTTAAGCATGGCTGCATAGGGTTCTGTTGTGTGGTTAAACAATAATTTATCTATTTAATACATCCCTAACTGATGATCATTTGCATTACTAACATTTTTGGTATTATAAATAATAAAAGAGCAAACATCTTTGTACAATGTGCAAGAATAGCTGTAAGATAAATTTCTAGAACTGGATGTGCTGCATTAAAGGGTTTGCACATTTGAAAAGTCAATAAGCAGTACCAATTTGTCTTTCAGAGTGGTTGCATTAGTTTATTTCCCACCCAGTGGTACAGAGTGCTTATTGATATTGCCATTTTGGGTTTAAACCTATTTGTTTTCCTTTAGAGTACAAAAATGCACACAACAACAACAACAGGCACTGGGGATGTGACTTCAGTGGCAGAGCACTTACCTAGCATGAGTGAGGTACTGGATTCGATCCTTAGCACCACAAAAAAAATTAAGTAAAAAAAAATTAAAAACAAAGAGGCATCATAATTACCCTTTCTGTGGGCAAGAGGTACAGTTTTATTTGGGTTTTATCTTTCTGGTAGCAGAGATGGGCCTTTGGCCCATCTTGTGGTTCCCACACTGAGGGGTTGGAGCAGGTGACCTGACCACATCTCTCAACCAGAATAGCTTCAGATCACCAGGCAAAAGGGTAAGACAGACAAAGCTGGTGCCCTGCCTGATGATGGAAATGGAAACAAGCCAAGTTCTATAACAGAACACAGAGCCATTGTCGGGAAACCACAAATTGCTGACTTGTTCCTGCAAACAATCGATATTCAGGGGCTGAGTCCAGGAATTCTAAAGATGCACCCTGTGTAAACAGCTGAGTTGCAGGGAGGACTCGCTTCTAAAAAGAACCCAGTGCCAATAGCCCCAAAAACTTCCTAGTGAAGGCACTATGCCCTTTGAGTTCTCCCCCGGATGATCCCAAAATACTAGGCTACCAGAGATGAGGTGGAGATGGGAAGTTATCCCACACCAAAAGAGTTCAGGTAAGGTAGGGAGTGGTGGCACAAGTCTGTAATCCCAGCACTTGAGATGCTGAAGCTAGATTGTTGCATGTTCGAGGCCAGCCTGGGTTACAAAGTGAGTTCAAGTCCAGCCTGAGCTGTGTAGTAAAATGTTGTCTCAAAAGAAAGAGGCGGTGGGGGAGGGAGGGAGAGAGAGAGAGAGAGAGAGAGAGAGAGAGAGAGAGAGAGAGAGAGAGAGATTGTTTAGGTAAAGAGCCAAGGGAGTTCCAAGATGCAAGTGGTACCCACTTCCATGGAAATAATATCAGGAAATGGTTAGTGGCTACATCTGGATTCAAATCCTGACTCGGTCATTTACCAACTCTCTGACCTTGGGGTCACCTTGGGAGGTGAAATATTCCTTCACCTCCCTCAGCCTGTTTTCTCATTTATGGAATGCAGATAACATTTATCTCAGAGGTCTTTGTGAGAATCAATTGACTGAGTACATTTGTAAATAGCTTAGCACAGTGCCTGGCTCTTGGCAATAGCTTAATGCATTATTATCAATATTATTATTAACAATAACAACAGTGGCTCACAAATGGAACTAAGGGAATTGGTGCCTGGAGCAAGGGCTCTTTGGGCTAGATCTTGACTAATTGGAAAGATATGGCACACTTGAATGAATTAAGAAAATGAATGAAATTTATGAGGAAAGATTCCCATATACCTTCCTGGGCCTGACCAGCAGATATTGCTGAGGCCTCAGTCATAGAAAGAATAGGGGTACAGGCAGATGATGATCCCACTGTGATATGTGTGCCCTAGTCCTAACTTAAATGGTATCTACAATAGTGTGGATATTAAGATTGCTTTTTTTTTTTTTTTTTTTTTTTTTGGTACCAGGGATCAAACTCACGACCTCACACTTGCCAGGCAGGTGCTTATGTCACTGAGCTAAATCCCCAGCCCTGAAATTGTAATATAGGGTTGGGTACCAAATTGGTCACCATTCCTGTTGTTGGGATAAATTTTCTGATACTCACAATTTATAGGAGGGGAGGTTCATTTAGTTTATGGTTTCCGAGGTTTCATTTCACAGTCAACTGGCTCCAAGGTAGAACAGCATGGTGGAAGAGTGTGGTATAACAAAATTGTCTAGGTCAAGTGTGGTGGTGCATGCCTGTCATCCCAGCACTTGAGAGACCAAGGCAGAGGGATCATAGTGAATCTAAGGCCATTCTGGTATATGCAGTGAGTTCAAAGCCAACCTGAATCACACAATGAGACCTTGTCTCTAAAACCAAAAAACCAAGCCAAACCAAACCAAACCAAACCAAGCTGCTTAGTTCATGGTGGCTGGGAAGCAGAGCAGAGACAGAGCACCAGACAGGCAGGGGAAAAAGACTAGATGTAGACTTCAAAGTAATGCCTCTGTCACCTACCCAGACACATCCAGAAGTGTGCTTAACTAACCTCCTGTGCAGATCTCAAAGCCAATCAAATCAATAATCCACTTTGATCACACAAGGCACAGAAGCAGGAGTTTCTTTGCACTCTCACTAAGAGCCCCTTTTGAGAACACTTGAGCCCCTGGATCTTTAGGCTAGTTTGAGGAAGTACTGCACATTGTACCTGGCCCGTGATACTTAACTGACACCACAGGAGTAAGTTCTGGACATCTATCTCTGGGCTCAGTGGGGAGTATTTTAATTGAATTGTCTATGTCTCAAATACCCCCTTTCCCAATCTTTCATTGCAACACAACACAATCGTCTCCCAATGTCCAACCCCTAGCCCTTCATTACCATAGTGCTATGGACTAAATATTTATATCCTCCAAAAACTCATGTGTTAAAATCTTAATCTCCAAAGTGGTAGCATTTAGAGAAGGGCTTTCTAGAGGTCATGAGAAGTCCACATGATGGGATTGGTAAATTAATATTGTCTGGAAACCTAGAAGGGGGCCCTCATCAGACACTGAATCTGCCAGCACTGTGATGTTGGATTTTTCAGCTTCTAGTACTGTGAGAAACGCATGTTGCTAAAGCTACCCAGTCTATGATATTTTTGTTATAGTAGCCCAAACCAACTAAGACCATATTTATTCTCTGTTACAGAGCAAAGCGCAGAAGTGACCCAGGACACAGGATTCCATGATGCCAGTGACCTAGATTCCTCCTCTGTTGAAGCTCTGCTGTCCTCCACTTGTGGACTTCATATCCTGATCCATGATGACTGCTCTGCCACACCTCTACTGCTCCAGCTAGCAGAACGAAGGAAGAGATGAAGAAGGGCACATGTCCCACAAGTTACCAACTATTACAGTTTAGATCTAAAATGGCCCCCAAAGTGTTGTGTATTTGGAAGGTGGTTGGCTCACAGGGCTGCGGTACTCACCCTGGGCTACATAGCGAGTCCAAGGCCAGCCTGGACTTCATAGCAAGACCTTGTCTAAAAAAAAAAAAAAAAAAAAAAAAAAAAAAAAAAAACCAGATATGGTGGCACACACCTATAATCCCAGCACTCAGGAGGCTGAGGCAGGAGAATCATTGCAAGTTTGAGACTAGTCTGGGCTACAAAGTGAGCTCAAGGCTAGCCTGAGCTGCATAACAAGACCCTGTCTCAAAAAGACAGAAAAAAAAAAAAAGATTGTACTAGCTTCTTGTACAATCAGCTTATTATCTATTATCCTGGAGGACTGGATATTCTAGGCCAGAAGGTAAGATCATTTCCTTATGGAAGGACAAATCTCTCCTTTAAGGGGGTGATGATTCTCTGTGCGCCAATTGTGAGAGAAGAGTTGATTAAAATAGAGAATATCATGGTGAAAGATACGCCTGACCCAGGCAAGTGAAAGACCGTCTGTCTCTTTGGCTGTATTTGTGGGGTTGGAATTCTGAGCAGTCTGCGTGGACTGCAGATGACTTTTAGATGGGGATGGGGAAACGGCCTCTGGTTCACATACAGCAGGGAGTGGACAGCAAGTCCTCCCCCAGGGTACTCCAGGCTGAAGAGGAACAGATCTTTCCTCATAAAGATGTTCTCTCACTTATGTTGTTCTTAATATTTCTTTCCACTTGGCTATGTCTGATTCCTAGGGAATGTCATGTTGATGGTCCAAGTCTGGTCACTGCTGTGCCATGTAAAATTATGAGGAGCAGAGGTGTTACGTGCTCACATTTGAATACAGGTTCCATTAGGGCAGGTGCCTTTTCTGTTATGTGATTGCAGTGTGATGATAACTGCATGGACTGGATTCCTTCCATGCTACCTTGGTGTCTCTCCTCCTTCAACAATGCTCAGTGATCTGCGGGGCAGTTACTTAGAGGCAGGGCATGGCTCCCGTTTGTTATTGTATCACCAGTGGCGTATAACAAACAGTGAGTGACTTGAATGAACGTAACAGACAAATGCTTCATAATCTGGTCCCAGTGTGGTAGACTTGCTTTTCTTCTTTTCTCCTCTTCTTCCTTTCCTCTCCCCCTCCTTTTCCTATGTCTCTTCTTTCTTTCTTTCTCTGCTAGACATTGAACCCAGGGTCTCATACATGCTAAGCACACTCTCTTTTACTGAGCTACATCCCAGCCCACAGAATACTTTTTTTAAGCTAATTATCTTGAGCCTAGACTACAGAGAATTATCGTAATATAGATAATTACCATCCATTGACTAGGTAACAGGCAGACACCACCATTTATATGCATTGATTCATCACTCCCCACAGAACCTAATGAGGTGAATGTATTTATTACCCTTGTTTGTGTAATGAGGAAATTAGGCTCAGGGAGGTGAAATAATTTGCTTAAGGTCATATAGCCAGCTAGTGGTAGAGCCAGGACTAAAAGCCAGGCAGTCTGCCTAGACTCTTCATCTCCTGTTGGAGTTGGCTTTGTTCTTTTAAGTTTCTGAGACTGTTTTTCTGGAATGTCCTTCCCCAAGTTCTGGCTCTAGCAAACTCCATTTGCCCTTTAAAGTCCAGCACAGATATTACCTCCTGGTCTCACCCACCTCTCCAACTAGAGAAGAGAGGTTGCACCTCTCTGATTTGTTCCCTTTGCTAGTTGCCCCCAATCCTGGACCAGGAGCTCTCTTGAAACAGACCTGACCCTGAGCTCATGCCTCAGTATCTTCAGCCCTCAACACAGAGCCTGTCTGTGGAAGGTCCTTTGCTCAGGCTTGTGAATGTCCCTACTGCTTCACACGCAAGGAAATTTGTCCAGAGAGGCAAAGGACCTGTCCACATCACACAGCAACTGAGAGCAAAGGCCAGACCCCAGGACTCCTGACTCCCAGCACTGCTGTCTCTAATACCACCCCATCTGGGCATGGAACATTTGGAAAAAATATCCCTGCAAATTTGAGCCTGCCTTAATTAAGTCTTACGTTTTATCCCAAAGAGGACTTCTTTGAGAGTGCCGGTGGGAGAGTGAGGCTTGGCAGTCCAGCCTGGAAGTCATGTGGCAACAGGGAAAAACAGGCAAACAATCCTGGGATGCATTTTGCTGTCCCAATCCTTCAAAAACAGCAGAACAAAACACTCAGACCCAAACTGGGGTTCTGGCCAG
>RJWM01028012.1:0-26162 GCA_004363535.1 Dasyprocta punctata | reverse complement strand
GGAACAATTAATACTCATATGATTGGATCAATCTTGCATGTCTATATCTGTTAATGTAAGAAACCATTTTAAAGATAACGATGCGCAAATTGCAACCATTGTCAAGTTTCTATCTTCCGGTTTTGTAAACCTGCAATATTGTGTATTTACTCTAGTTGTTTGCTTGTCTCTTTTGCTTGTTGTTTTTACTATATATGTCATTTTTTTGTTGTTGTTGTTGTAGTTTTTGTTTGTTTTGTTTTTCTGCACTCAAATAAAATTAAAATAAATAAATAAATAAATAAATCTTCTGCTCTTACCCTCAAAAAAAAAAATCTAAAAAGGGCCAGGGATGTTGTTCACTTTGAAGGCCCTGGGTTCAATCCTCACTACCGCAGAATGTTAAGAATAATTTAATCGACAGGCGTGGTGGCACACTCCTTTAATCCAGCACTTGAGAGACTGAGGTAGGAGGAGCATTGTGAGTTTGAGGCCGGTTTGGGCTACACCATGAGCGCAAGGCCGGCCTGAGCTGCATAGTGCGACTCTGCCTCAAAAAACTAGGGCTAGGAGTTTGGCTCAGTGGCTTAAGCACCTGCCTGTCAGGTGTGAGGCTGTGGGTTTGATCCCCGGTGCTACCAAAAAAAAATAAAAATTATTAATCTAATAATATATACCTAAGAAGGGAGGTTTCTGACATATATCAGTTTGTCCATATGCTAGCAACTGAAGGCAGAGCAAATAAATGGCTTCTGACAGCTAAACGGGTAAGTCCAACAGACAGTTTTTTTGTTGTTCTTTTTGGGTTTGTTTTTTGTTTGTTTGTTTGGGTTTTTTTTTTTTTTTGGTACCAGGGATTGAACTCACAACCTCATGCTTGCCAGGCAGGCACTTAGGCCATGGAGCCAAATCCCCAGCCCTATTTTTTGAGACAGGGTCTCACTATGCAGTTCAGGCCGGCCTTGGACTCACTTTGTAGTCCAGGCTGGTCTCGAACTCACAACGATCCTCCTGCCTCAACCTCCAGAGTGCTGGAATTAAAGGCATGCGCCACCACACCCGGCCAACAGACAATTGTGTGTGTGTGTGTGTGTGTGTGTGGCACCAGGGATCGAACTCACAACCTCGCACCTGCCAGGCAGACACTTAAGCCACTGAGCCAAAATCCCAGCCCTAGTTTTCTGAGACAGGGTCACACTATGTAGCTCAGGCCGGCCCTGCGCTCACGTTTTAGCCCAAGCCGGCCTCGAACTCACAACGCTTCACCTACCTCAGCCTCCCAAGTGCTGGGATTAAAGGCATACACCACCACACCCGGCACCAACAGACAATTTTAATAAACATTCATCGAGGAATTGCACTTGAACCAAAGAACTAGCCCAGACCCTTTACCAGATCATTCCTCAAATTTTTCTTGTGAGGTGGTTGATTACAGTGAAACCCAGCAGTGTGTTCAAAAACCCAGTGAGTCTGTTCTTGACTACTTTGAAAGGACTTTAAAAGCCTTTTTAAAATATTCAAGCATCGCGGTGGCACACGCCTTTAATCCCAGCAATTGGGAGGCTGAGGTAGGAGGAGCATTGTGAGTTCGAGGCCGGTTTGGGCTACAATGCCAGCGTAAGGCTGGCCTGAGCTGCATAGTGCGACCCTGCCTCAAAAAACTAGGGCTGGGGGTTTGATTCAGTGGCTTAAGCACCTGTTTGACAGGTGCGAGGTTGTGAGTTTGATCCCCGGTGCTGCGAAAAATAAATAAATTTTTAAAAAAGTATTCAAGCATCAACCAGGTGTGGCGACACACATCTGTAATCCCAGCACTTGGAAAACTGAGACAAGAGGATCACCACAAGATAGAGGCCAGTCTAAATTACATTGTGAGACCCTGTCTCAAAAGATGTAGCTAGATGATAGATAAATAGATAGATTTTGAGGCATGGAAGATGTAAGTGTCCAAGACATCCACAATGTCTCACATTCTAATACTACCTTCTCAAATTGTTAAGGCAACTGAGGTAGTTAGAAATATTATAGGCGGCCAGACAGGGCTAGAACCTCAAAGGAGCTGGCACAGAGGACCAGATGTCTTGTGACCCTGGAAGAGACACACACCTCTTGCTGCAGGCCAGATCTCAAGACAGAAGGCAAAACAAGTGCAACCACACCCTAAGTATAACCATTAGGGATTAGGTATAGATCATCTTGAGAAGCCAGGAATTATCATCCCAACCTCCTGCAGAAGAAAGTCACTGATCCGTAAGAATACTCGCTTACTACATGACTCACTTCCCCATTTGTCCCTGATTTGGTCAATTTTACCTAAACAATTAATCTTATTGGTTGGCCACAGTTCTGTCCCACCTCAAACCTGTCTGCCTTGCCAAGTTCCCAGTTTTCCCCACCATGGTTTTAAAAGTCACTAGAAAAGACAGTCTTTGGCTACCCACTCGGGATCCTTCTGTCTCTTTCAGACAGAAGCTTTCTTTCTCTCAATAAATATTTTGGTTCTAAACCTCCATCGTTCCTAAAATTCATTCTTCGATTTTAGAGAATACGAACTCATACTGGACATATAGTAGGTCGGGAGTTTCGTTCCCCTATATCAAAATGAACTTCATCAAGAACTTGCTACCCTTGCAAAATGCCCCAAATTCAATTGGACCACAATACAAATATCTGATCTTGTTTAACTGACTGACAAACCTTCTAAAACCCTCAAAAGAAACCAAAGAAACAGGCCACTCAAGAGTATGAATTTATAACTCCAGCAATTTACTAGTCAGGCTAAAACTCTCATTATTTCCAAGTGACAAACTATGATCACACAAAATCAAAGGAAGACTGTTTTTTTACAAAAAAAAAAAAAAAAAAAAAAAAAACACAACTGTGTTAAAAGGGACAGATGTAAGCCTAAACAGAGCAGCTACAGCAAAGACAGCTAAACTCTTTTCTTCAACCCCACCCTTCTTAACCATGCCCAGGACTGTTTCAAGGATCTGAAGGGCATTTTCTATTTTCTCCATGCCAACAACATAGGAGAAACTGAAATGTCTGTAAACAGATACTAAACGAAAAACACTGGAGCCACTCTTTCTTTTCTCAACCCTGCCACCCTAAAACTTTCCTTTCTTGAAAGACTAATACTATTCAAATGGCGAGGATCTCTAATTGCCCCAAAACAGTTTCTGAATCTCAACCCATAGTGTTCCAAGTGGGGCCCCATTTGGGCGCTCATTCCTTTCTGCTTGTTCCCTCCACAGCAGTGCCTGCCTCTGGAAGAGATTTTTTAGAGGCTCATCCTATACACATTTCCTTCTCTCTCTTTTGTTTTTTAATAGCAAAAAAAGTTTTTATTGGACTAACTCAGTGGAATACAGCCTAATGCTGCAAATTCATCAAAAAGGACAAAATTATATGATGCTGAAACTTGGATTTATGTCTCTTCGCTAGCTTCATTACAAGCTCTTTGATCACTAACACCTGATCAAGTGCAAAGTGGTGAAATACAGAGATTTTGGGGGTTTTTTTCCCTAAACCAAGGCATTACTTTAGTTTTGCTTCCTGAAAATCAAATTCCTAGAGCTAGATGTATATCAAAAAGTATAAATAATAAAATTATCAAAAAGTTAGGTGAATAGCCAGGTGAACTAGTTATAACAAAAAAAAAAAATTTTTTTTTTGGCCGGGGATTTAGCTCAGTGATATAAGTGCCTGCCTGACAGGCTCTAGGTTGTAAGTTTGATCCCCAGGACAAAAAAAATAAATTGCCTGTGTCAAACCATTAGAATTATGTATCAGGTGTTTTACATTTGGAAGAATTTCAGTTTTACAAAGATTATAAAAAATATTCAAGAACCCAGGTGTGATAGTGCACTCCTGTAATTCCAGCACTCAGGAGGCTGAGGCAGGAGGATTGCTGTGAGTTCAAGGCTTGCCTGAGTTGCAAAGTGAGTTCAAAGTCAGCCTGAACTGCATGCTGAGATCCTGTCTCAAAAAGACCAAAAAAAAAAAAATCTTTTAAATTCCTGACTGTACCAAGGGGAAAAACCCACAAGTCATGCAGATAAGGACAACAGGCCTTCCTGTTTCCCATCCCCATGGTGATCTCCATGTCATGATTGCATCAGTTTCAGAAATGGTTTGTTCCAGAATGCCCTCAGAACTGCTTTGTTAGCTGGGTGCAGTGGTGCACACATGTAATTCCAGCACTTGGGAGGCTGAGGCAGGAGGATCATTGCGAGTTTGAGACCAGCATGGGCTACAAAGTGAGCTTGAGACCAGCCTAAACTACATAGCGAGATCCTGTCTCAAAAAATAGGGCTGGGGATTTAATTCAGTGGCCTACGCACCTGCCTGGAAGGCTCGAGGTTGTGAGTTCAATCCCAGGTATCAAAAAAAAAAAAAGTAGAATCAACAAGATGGGATCTCATCTTATCAAAAAGTTTTTGTACATCAAAAGAAATCACCAACAGAGTGAAAAGAAAACTCACAAATTGGGAAAAAATTTTAGCCAACTGTTCCTCAGACAAAGGACTCCTATCTAGAACATATAAAGAATTGAAAAAAAAAATCAGGCCCCCCAAATTCAAAGATCCAATCCAAAAATGAGCACCTGAGATGAATGCATACTTCTCAGATGAAGAAATGCAAATGGCAAATGAATGTATGAAAAAAAGTTCAACAGCACTGGTCATTTGAGAAATGCAAATTAAAACAACACTGAGATTTCATCTCACCCCAGAAAGAATGACTATCATCAAGAAATCCACCAATAGCCGGGCGTGTTGGCGCACGCATTTAATCCCAGCACTCGGGAAGCTGAGGTAGGTGGAGCGTTGTGAGTTCGAGGCCGGCTTGGGCTACAACGCGAGCACAAGGCCGGCCTGAGCTACATAGTGCTACCTGCCTCAAAAAAACCAGGGCTGGGAGTTTGGCTCAGTGGCTTAAGCGCCTGTCTGGCAGGCGTGAGGCTGTGAGTTTGATCCCTGGTGCCGCAAAAAAAAACGGGTTGGCTGTGGGAATAAAGGAACCCCTTCTCCAGTGTTGGTGGGAGTGCAGACTGGTACAACCACATTGGAAATCACTATGAAGATTCCTCAAAAAACTAGGATTGAGCCGGGCGTGGTGGCGCACGCCTTTAATCCCAGCACTCGGGAGGCTGAGGTAGGCGGAGCGTTGTGAGTTCGAGGCCGGCTTGGGCTACAACGCAAGCGTGCCGGCCTGACCTACATAGTGCGACCCTGCCTCAAAAAACCAGGGCTGGGTGTTTGGCTCAGTGCCTTAAGCGCCTGCCCTGGCAGGCGCGAGGTTGTGAGTTCAATCCCCGGTGCCGCAAAAAAAAAAAAAAAAAAAAAAAAAAAAAAAAAAAAAAAAAAAAAAAAAAAAAAAAAAAAAAAAAAAAAAACTAGGATTAGAGGCCCCATTGAACCCAGCTATTACCCTTCTGGGTATTTTACCAGAAGAACTAAAAACATCATACCACAGAGATATATGTGCACCCATGTTCATAGCAGCATGATTTGCAATTGCTAAATCTTGGAAACAACCCAAATACCCATAAACCAAGGAGTGGATAAAACAATTGTGATATTTTTATACAATGGAGTACTACTCAGCCATAAATAAGGATAAACCCAAGGCTTTTGTAGGTAAATGAATGCAACTTGAGACCATTCTTATAAGTGAACTAAATCAGACTTGCATGTGTAAACATCATATAGTCTCCCTAGGGTAAGAAATTGAAAGAGTAAATAAGATCCAAAATGTATAATAGATATTGTGAAAGGGAGAGAAACTGCTTGAAAGGAAAGAACAACTGAGATGGCGGGGTAGGAGAAAAGAAAGAAGGGAAAAGGAAAAATACATATACATATATACACAAGATAGCTAAGATAATTATACTACTAATTTCTATTGATTCATTGAAAAGAATGACTTGTGCTTATATTTTTTGATCAGTTTTTCATGCCTATATATTGCAGCCTGAGCAACTACTTTGAAGAAAACAATACCCAACATATTAACCATTGTTAATCTCCTATTATCTTGTTTTGAAATTCTCGATCGGACCCCAGGAAGAGAAAGAGATGGGCCTCTCGGGAGCCTGCCCCGCTGGGCCTGAATGCCTCCAACCAGAAGACAACTAAGACTGCCTTCCAGCAGTCTGTGTGACCGGCATGGACCCCAGGAAGACAAACATGTGCACCCCCACACACACCCCGCTGTACGCCTTACCAGCATGCAGGCTAACAATCAAGGACAAAGCTCTGCCCCGCCCCCACCCACCCCGTAAAGCAACCTGCTCCTTCGGAGGTCTGGCTACATTAATAGCAACTAAGGTACATAAAAGAACTAAAGGCTAGTATTGTTTTGTTCATTTCACAGGCCTGGGGCTGGCAGCCTGAGCATCTCTTTGGAAGTTGACAGTACACAATGTAGCAAAAATGGGGGATTCTCTTCTGTCTTGTCTTCGAGGCCCAATATTGCTCTCATTGTTTTGCTTTATTCTGATTAATTTTTTTGGTCTTATTTTATGCTCTGTTTTTATTGGTTTTATTGTGGGGGGTTTTTTTGGTTTGATTTTACTATATCTGTTGGAATGGTCAACTATTCTGAAAATAATAAGATATACTATAGTAGCTATTGTTTTCATAGTATGTTTCTTTGAAGTTCTGTACCAGTTCTACTGCTTTGTTTTGATTGACTTCGTTCTGTTATGTTTTGTTAGATTTTACTACTTTTAAAATAAAATTTAAAAAAAAAAGAAATTCTCTATCGTTTTTATTGTTTTTCTCTTTAAAATAAAATAAAGTTTTTTGAAAAAGAATCTGTGAAGTAAACAGCAATTAACATTTTATAGTATACATTGGTAATTGGTATACATTTCATATCAAAGGTATGAAAAAATAACCAGTGTAATCATAATTGTGTCAGTGATAATAACTGTGAGAGGACTTATAAGATAGAAGATTAGTATGCAAAAGTCAATGCTTTTATATCCTAACTACAAAAAGGGAAAACTAAATTTGAAAGACTCTTCATTTGTAATAGTGTAGAAAAACATAAAATAGTTATGTTCCTACCACCTTGTTTTGCAAGGCTGTACTATTATTGTTTTGGGCTCTTTGCTATCGTTATTTATTAGTCTCTTTTGTTTCTTCTTTCTGCTGTAATTTGTGATGTTTTGCTCTGTCTTTCCCTCTAATATGGAAAGGATAGATGTACATGTATAGGCTTATACAAGCCTAGAACTTCTCCTAAAGAGTTTATAAGAATTGATTTTATTACGAGTGATGGTATGAGCAGCTACTTTGAAGGAAACGAGACATTATGGCAGCCATTGCTGATTTCCTGCCATCTTGTTGTGAAGTCCAGTAATGCTTTATCCTTTGTTTTGATTGTTTTTAGTCTGTTCTGTATTATTTGATTTCAATATGTGTGAAAGTGTGGACAGCTATTTTGAAGAGAACAAGAGACATTATGGTATCCATTGTTGATTTTCATATTGTCAGGTTTTGAAGGCCTGTAACACTTTCATTCTTTTGTTTTTATCCGTCTTATACTATTGTGCTTTGTTTGAATTCATTGTGTGTGAAGATATAGACAACTATTTCAAAGAAAACAAGAGATATTATGGTAGCCACTGCTGATTTCCTGTTCTCTTGCTTTGAAATCTTGTGTTGCTTGCATTGTTTTGTCATGATCTGCTTTGTTCTGTTCTACTTTGTTTTGTTTTATTCTCTTTAAAATAAAATTTAAAAAAATAAAATAAATAAAAATAAAAACATAAAATACTCCATCATAAATTTAGCCAGAAATGTAAGTCCTCTGTACTAAAAATTGTGGTTTTTCTCCAAATGGTAATTCACATTGGTTTATAAGAGAGGAGACCCAATGAGTGTGCTAGCACACACCTGTAATCTCAACTCTTGAGAGGTTGAGGCATGCGTTTGAGGTCAGCCTGGGCTACATCTTGAATGCAAGGCAAGCCTGAACTCCTGTACATAGGGAGACCTTGTCTCAAGAAGAAGAAGAAAAAGAAGAAGGAGGAGGAGGAGGAGGAAGAGGAGGAGGAGGAGAAGGAGAAGAAGGAGGAGGAGGAGGAGAAGAAGAAGGAAGAGGAGAAGGAGGAAGAGGAAGAGGAAGAAGGAGAAGGAGAAGAAGAGGAGGAGGAGGAGGAAGAGGAAGAAATGAGGGAACTCTTAAATATTTGCTTTTAGAACTTTCTGGCAGAACTAAACTTGCTTCACAAAAACATTGGCTTTCTTTAATTAACTTGGTCAATATGGTTGTTACTTCAAGTCTGTTGTACAGGCTGGATTTGCTTTGCTCTTATTGTCTTGTTTTATTTGGCAAGTTTTGTCACAGTTCTAATGCTTCAGGATACTGACTATGAAACAGGCAGCATTAGACTTACCAGTAGACTCTAGATAAACTCAGCTAAGAGCCACTCTTTGTAAATGTCTGATGTTGCTCACATTTGGCAAAAAAGACTTAGGACACTGCTACATCTGAGGTTAATTCCCCCTCCCCCAGGGGACATTCAGTAATGGATGGAGCCAATTTGGGCTGTCACAAATAGAGAAACAGGGAAAGGCTTCTGGGTATCTAGTGGGTAGACATCAAGGATGCTGTTAAATATCCTCCCGTGCATGTTGCAGCCCCTTGCATGAAGAATTATCAGGCTCAAAAGATCAACAGCTCTGGGGTGAGAAACCGTAACACACCCCTCTATGAATCCAAGTTCTCTGTAGCGAGCGATCTAGTCAGACCACAAGAAGAACTCAAAACTCCTGAAAACTCCGCTTTTCATGAACCTCAGGTTCATGGTTGAGGCAGTCCCCTGAGGCACCTCTCAACCCAGTTCAAGGATCAGGTAAGTGTTATATACAGGGTTAGAGTGGATCCAGCACCATGCACCCATGCCTAGAAACAGGAGCTGCTGCCATGGGAAACTGGAGACCTTTAATCCTATAATCTAGCTTTCATCCTTCTTCCAGGACCTGCTCCAACAAGCCTTTCCCAGTACTGAAATAACAGTGACAGCTTCATCTCTGTGTCACCTGTGCCTGGGACCTGGGGTGTCAAGTTCCCCAGGACCTCCATGCACTTCCTCCTCCAGTTCACAGGGAAAGCAAACTCGGCGCACACCCAAGGGCCTGCAGCGGCAGGTCTCCACCTGGTCTCCCAGTCCCTTGGCCTCAAGAGCTCTCACCCTTACCCTAGCCCTGGATAGGGGAGCCCCAGTTGAGGCCAGCTCTGGTTTCAGCAATCTGACTTGGACCAACGTTAGGAAACTGGGACCAGCTGCCATGACAGAAGCCGCGAACAGACCTAGAAGAGGGGAGAAGGAAGACAGTAAACAAGTTTATACTGGAAGGAGAGGGTGAATTCAGGTCTAAGGTCCTTTTTCCCTGTGGGTTCCAATGGCCCTGCCTTTTCCCTAATGATTCTTCGTCACGACTTCAGCACTGGTCACTCCAGTCTGATTCGTGGAAACAGAGAGTGGAAGGTGAGACAGAGACAGAGAGAAATGGGAAGAGACAGTGGTGCAGAAGGATCTACCAGGAGATAGGGTGGACGAAACAAGAGACTGAGAGAAAAAGACCCAGAGACATGGAGGAGGGGTGGACAAAGAAAGGAAATGAGAGAGAGACAGAGAGAGATACAGAGACAGAGACAAAGAGACAAAAAGGTTCAACTAAAGAGATCACAGAGAAAGCAGCAAAGTGAGACACACACAATTTCAGAGATAAACCATAAGAGACAGAGAACTACAGAAATAGCTACCAAAGGGCTAGGGATTTAGCTCAGTGGCAAAGTGCCCACCTGGCAGGTGCAAGGTCCTGAGTTCAATCTCCCGTACCAAAAAAAAAAAAAAAAAAATTCTACCAAAAAAGTAGGCCTCCAGAAATGAAAAAATGACAAGGAAGGAAAAGGTCTGCCCAAGGTCTCATGACTGCTGAGTGGCAGAAACAGCTTTAACCCAGAGAAATAGAACCAAGAACCCAGAACATCTAAGGGAGCAAGCCCAATCCTGGGCCATCATTTTGCCAAGGCCCCACAACCTTATCACCACACACACACACACACACACACACCAGCCAGGCCCAGGGGAGGAGCATTTGATCACTGTCCACAGTGGGGACAGCTGACCCTGAGATCACCCTGCAGGCCAGAGGGCCCCGGGCCAACAAAAAAGTGTTCCTGAGGTGACCCCATGCACTGGCCCCATCCCAGTTGGCTGTGAGCAGAGGGTGTGCACCAAATGAACGGTAAGAAGAAGGTGGAAGGGGATTAAATTCACTGGGCAAAAAAAAGAAGGGAGTTGAGTGACAGATGAGGGGTGTGGACAGAGACAATTTAAGAGCAGCTGCCAGCCCCCTGGACACACTCAGAGTTTCTGGACGTACATCAGCCGTCACACAGCAGGTAAAGGGTGCTGCCCAGGGGACATGAGGTGGGTGGCCCCAAAGAGGGCACCTACTGTCTCTAGAACTATCTGGGAACCCCTTTGGGAAACCTGCATGGCTCTCCTTGTCTGTGCATCTGTTTCTGTCTCTGTTGCTGGTTCTCTGCTCTCTCCCTCTCCCTCCCACCCTTTTCTATCTCCGTATCCTTATGTCCATCTCTCTTGTCTTTCTCTAGCTTCGTCTCTCCCTAATTCTGCCTCTTTCTTTCTCTGGTCTAGGTCAACCCCTCTTTCTGTGATCTTCTCTCTGTTTGGCTCTATCTCTGTCTTGATCTATCTTGCTTCTATCACCGGGTAAGAGTTAGTGTCTTGACAGATAGATGATGAATAGATAGATAGATAGATAGATAGATAGATAGATAGATAGATATCTAAGGATATATAGATATCATAGTATCACACTTCTGCTGGGCATGGCACACCCCTATGATGGCAGCTAAGGCAGAAAGATTGCCTTGAGATCAAGGCCAGCCTGGCTACAATAAGTTCAGGGTCAGTCTGTACTACATAGCAAGACTATCTCAAGAAGAAAAAAAAAATCATCACACTCCATTTTCTCTGTATTTCTCATTATCTTTATGTATCCCTCAGTATTTCTGTCTCTTGTGTTCTCTGTATCTCTTGTCTCCATCTTCATTCTCTTCCTCTCCCTTCTTTCTCCCTCCTTCCTCCTTCTTTATCTCCTGGACTCCCCCCAGTCTGTGCTTCTTTCTCCTTTCTTTTTTCTACTTGCCCTGCCCCCATTTCCAGGACCTGGGGAATGAAAAGTCCAGGCAATGAGAAGAAACCTGGTCTCCCAGCTCCACCCTGTCTCCTTCTTCCTTCCAGACACCTGCAGTTGTCTTCAGCATGGACAGTATGAGCACAGCCATCTTGCTTCTGCTCCTGGCTCTGGTCTGTCTGTTCCTGACCCTCAGCTCAAGGGACAATGGCCAGCTGCCCCCAGGACCCAGACCCATCCCACTCCTGGGAAACTTGCTTCAGCTTCGCTCCCAGGACATGCTGACTTCACTCACTAAGGTGCAAAGCTTCATCCTGGGTGAATGGGGAGGGGGGGTTCCATGGCCCCTGGGCCCCCTGTAACTTCTTTCTTCCACCCCTAGCTGAGCAAGGAGTATGGCTCAGTGTTCACAGTGTACCTGGGGCCCAGGAGGGTGGTGGTCCTCAGCGGGTACGAAGCCGTGAAGGAGGCCCTTGTGGACCAGGGGGAGGAATTCAGTGGCCGCGGCAAATATCCTGTATTTTTCAACTTTACTAAGGGCAATGGTAAGCCTGCATTCACCCTATTTCCTCCACCCACCCCCAACATTTTCCATATTTAGGGAGGATCTGGGGGTGGGAGGTTGACATCCCAATCTTAGATAAATTCAGGGCCACTGATCTCACTGATAACATCAAACGGGGGGCTGGGTGTGGTGGCACACATCTGTAATCCCAGCACTCAAGAGGCAGAGGCAAGAGGATTGCTGTGAGTTCAAGGTCAGCCTGGGCTACAAAGTGAGTTCAAGGTCAGCCTAAACTACATAGTGAAACCCTGTCTCAAAAAGACCAAATATATATATATATATATATATATATATATATATATATATATATATATATATCTCAGATGGGATGGAGCCAGGAAGTCCTACTCTAGGGTGAAGTCATTCCCACCTTCCTCACCTACAGATCCAACCACCATCTTGAATCTTAGCTCCATACCAATCTCCATCTCCATCCAACTCCAAACGCATTGTCATCTCAATCCCTACCTCTATCCCAACCGCATCACCCAACTCCCAACTCAATCAAGTGGCCAAGTTACCAGGTCCCAGTCCTCATGTCCATCTTAATCCTAATCCTCATCAACCCTACCCCATGTCCCCCATTTCACCCCACCTCCATTCCCATCATGAACCCTCTCCCAATCTCCATTTTAAATTCTATTATCTTAAACTAATCCCTTTATTCAAACTGAATTCCACTGTAATGAATCTCCCCAGCCTCAGGCCCATCTTCTATTCCACTCACCTATTAAAGTTTCCGATCCCCATTTTTAATTAAACCCTCTACCATCACCAATATAAACCTCATCACCTATCTATCCAACCCCAAGCACCAGCTCACCCACAATGTCCCACTCCTCAATCACCAAATTCTGTGCCCACCAACCTCAAACCCAATTTACCATGAATCTCACATCCTGCGTACCCCATTACCATCTTCATCCCCACCCAAAACCAGCTCCATCCCACTCATCCGACAAGCAACATCATTCTCTCCAAACTTCTATGTTGATATCCTGTCCTCTTGATGGTTGGAATTCACTTAAGTTTCTGGTTTTCAAATTTTTCTTAAATATGAACCTCTTATCAAAGGAAAGTATGTGATAAGGTCCCAAAAAATATATATATATAAAAAGACTTCTGATTGAAAAGAAATCCTAGCCTATACTCTCCTTGAAGAGTGCCTAAGGTTTCCCTGTTCCCTTCACTAGATGGATCCCAGCTGCTGCCGGATTTGGAATCTGAGCAGACTGATGAAATTCCACTTGCTGCGTAGTAAATATACTTTCACTCTTCATAGCTTGTTCTCTTACCACTTTCTGTCCAGGTACATCAGTTGCAAGAGATATAGATGGAGTGCTTGAGAAAGCCACATTGCTACTTTTTGCATATACCTTTATTACTAAAAATAGCCACCACACACAACACACAACACAGAGGTGACTGCGGGGTTCTGCCACTTATTGTGCACCCTAGGGCAAGTGGTCTCCCCTCTCTGACCCTCAGGCTGCTATCAGGAGAAGGTTGTTATAGTCGGTGAGGTGATGCATATATTGCAAAGCAACACAGTGCACTTTGTCCCTCTCCCCCACCCATCCTCCCTTCCTCCCTTCCCCTTTCTTCTCCCCCCTTCTCCTTCTTCTTCAAAACGAGTTATCTGCTACATCCAGAGGAATCAGAAACAGAAAATATCCAAGACCTTGTCCTAATGCAGCTCCCAGTCCAGTAAGAAATGCAGATCATCACCAGAATGTGACATCCCAGAGTAGTAAGGGGGTGGGGGCCTGGGAGCTGTGGGAGCTGAGGAGGGAGGAATTAGGAAAGTCATCCTGGAAGAGAAGACCTCCAAGCTAAGACCTGAAAGATGAAGATGACTAGTCAGAAGATGAGGGTCAAACTGGGCATAGTGGTTCACACCTGTAATCTCAGCACTCTAGGAGACTGAGGCAAGAGGATCACAACTTAGCAGACTGTTTCCAAAAAAAAAGAAAAAAATTTTTTTTTAATTTTTAAAGAGCTGGGAATGAGTCAGGTATGGGGCCAGAGGTGGTGGTGCATGCCTGTATCCCAGCACTGGGGAGGCTGAGGCAAGAGGATCACTGACAGTTCCAGGCCAGCCTGGGCTACAAAGTGAATTCAAGGCCAGCCTGAACTATAGTGAGACCCTGTCTCAAAAAATAATTAATTAATTAATCTAATCTATCTGGGTGTGGTGGCGCACACCTTTAATCCCCGCACTGGGGAGGCTGAGGCAGGAGGATCACTGTGAGTTCAAGACCAGCCTGGGCTACAAAGTGAGTTCAAGGCTAGCCTGAACTGCATAGTGAAACCCTGTCCTAGAAAATACGGTTGGGGATTTAGCTCAGTGGCATAAGCACCTGCCTGGCAGGTGTGAGGTTGTGAGTTTGATCCCCAGTACCAAAAAAAAAAAAAAATTAGTCTAACTTAATTTAAATTAGCTGGGAATGTAGCAGGGTGCAGAGGTCCTGGGTTCAATCCCCAGTACTGCCCCCTCCCCAAAAAAGGACTGTGCAAAGGGCTACTAGAATCGAACCTTGTCCCAGTGTTTACTTTTGTTGCTTATCTCATTTATTTGTACATTCAGTGATCTGTAAGCAATCACTGGCACTTCTTTTGTGTACCAGGCAGTGCCAAGGACGCTGGTGACTAATACAGGCTCCATGCTGTCCTCTCAACACCACGAAGGCCATAGCTTCATCACCAGACAGTGACAAGTGACCAGGTCCTTAGTGGGGAAACCGGAAGGGTGAGGAGGACGGTAGGAAGGAAATTCCACAGTCCTACAGAAGCCTGAGGGAGGCGCTTAACCCAAACTGGAGGATCGGCAGGGCTTGTGGGGACAGGGAATATTCCAAACTCTGTTTCTCTGCCTGCAAACATCAGGAGAGGGGACCTTAGGTGGCAATGGTCTCGGGGACAAGCTGTGCGCTGAGCCTGCTGCCTCACTCCTCCCCAGGCATCGCCTTCTCCAATGGAGAACGATGGAAGGTCCTGAGAAGGTTCTCGCTCCAGATTCTCCGGAACTTCGGGATGGGAAACAGGACCATCGAGGAGCGGATCCTGGAGGAAGGCAGGTTCCTGCTGGAGGAGCTGCGAAAAACTGAAGGTCGGGTCCCTGAGCGCAGTCTACACTCCTAATTCACGGCCGTCCTACTTGGCGGGGGGCCGTGCTTAGCGAGTACCATAGCATGGATGCAAAACGCAAAAATCCCGAGGCCCGTCACATAGCGGCGGTGAGAATGGCGCCCCCTGGTGGTGGGTCGGCTTGTGGTTCTGAGTCTCTTCCAGGTTTGTTAAGGTTCTCGGTCTCTCTGTGGTATACTGAGCCCTGTTTAATGGTGACGGAGATAATGACGATGTTCTTAAGACCTGACCATATGTGGTGCCTGGTCCTGAGCACGTTTTCAAACCTTAGCTCTGTCTCAGGACCATCCAAATGCAGATGAGGAAATGGAGCACGGAAGTTAGGGGACTGGTTTAAAATAATAAAGCTAGTAAGTGGAGAAGTCAGGATTTAAACCCACGCCTGACACCCAAGTCCACAAACAACACGTTAATGCCATAAGAGTATTGTGTGTTTACTGGATACCAGGCATTCTGCTAAACTCTAGAGGCATGAGCTAGTTTCACCCTATAGCAATCCCAGAAAGTCAGTGTTATTCCAGCGAGGCAGATAAGCCCAGAAAGGTTCAGCCATGTGCCCAGGGTATGGCAGAGCTGGGGTAAGCCCAGGGAAAAGCCTCTGGCCAATGGAGGAAAAATGTTACGAAAAGTAAGCAATACAGAGCTGAAAGTGTAATGTTGCAATGCTTGTCTAGCATGTGCAAGGTCCTGCATTCCATCATTACCACTGCCCTTCCCCCCCAAAAAAATAAAATAAAGATCCAACACTTATTGGATGCTGACCATGTGCCAGCACTGTCCCAAGAAGTTTCTTGTATATCACCTCTGAAAAATCACCCAAAGCTAAGAAGCAGTTCCATTACAGGAGAGGAAACTGAGGCACAGAATGCTAAACAGCCCTCTTCTCTGATATCCATATCTTCTTGGCTTTGGGCAAATGATGATGATGATGATGTGGCAGGTGATGTTGAAGGAATTAAATGATATTATGTAAGTGAACTCATAGCTGCCTGTATTAATTTCTTATTGCTGTGTAAAAAAATTTCTGCGTTCGGGAGGTCGTAGCAGGAGAATCGTTGTGAGTTCGAAACCTGGACTACAAAGTGAGTTCAAGGCCAGCCTGAACTACATAGTGAAACCCTGTCTCAAAATATAGGGCCAGGGATTTAGCTCAGTGGTGCAACTGGTTAGCGCACGATACTCACAGAGTGAGTTCAAAACCAGCCTGAGCCACATAGAGAGACCCTGTCTTAAAAAAAAAAATTCACAAATGTGTTGACTCAAAACAACATAGATTTATTCTCTTGTAGTTCAGAAGGTCCAGAATAAAAATGGGTCAGCAGGCCTGCATTCATTCGAGAGGATGTGGGGGAAGATCCTGGTCTCGCTTTTTCTAGCTTTTAGAGGCTATCTAATGGCTCCTGGTTCCTTCCTTGAGGTTCAAAGCCAGAAAGATGGTAGCTTCTAGTCTTCCAGCTACCCCATCCTCATGTTACCTTTTGTTAACTTTTAGAAGGATTCTGGTGATCACGTAGGCCCACTTAAACAATGTCCAGTAATCTTTCCATCTCAGAATCCTTACTTGCACCTACAAAGTCCCTTTTTCCATGTAAGGTAAAAGGTTCTATGCACAGGTTCTGATGATAGGGACACAGTTATCTTTGTGGGGCCATTATTCCATCTACCACAGCACCTTGGCTTGTGAGTCTCCTAATGTGTCAGGCCTCAGTCAAGGCCGTCCCAAGCACACATCACTATCTCCTTATAACAGCCCCATGAGAACAGCCCCATTTTACAGATGAGAAAACTGAGGCTTGGAGAAGAAAATCAGTTGGACAGGTCACATCAAGATTAGGAGACTGAACCAGGCTTCAAACTGTCTAACTTCAGAGCTGGTTTTCGGGATTGTGCAACGTCTTTTTTTTTTTGTTTGTTTGTTTGTTTTGTCATTTTCTTTTTTTGGACTTTCTGAGACAGGGTTTCACTATGCAGTTCAGACTGGCCTTGAACTCACTTTGTTCAAGCCTAGATTGGTCTTGAACTTGCACTGATCCTCCTGCCTCAGCTTCCCAAGTGCTGGGATTACAGGGGTGCTCCACCATACCTGGCTATGTGCTATATGTCTTAGTTGTTGTGTTGCTTTAATATTTTTTTTCTGTGCTCTGCCTATTAATTATTGGATGTTAGGTGTGTTTCTGTGGGCTCTTTCCTGTTTTTTGTTTTGTTTTGTTTTGTATTTTGGAGACAAGATCCCACTATGTAGTCCAGTCTGACCTTGAACCCAGGATGCTCCTGAACTTATGATGTCTGTGCCTCAACCTCCCAAGTGACCACCACCCCAGCTCTACGGGCTCTTTCTAAGGTTGTAGTGTAGCCAGACACTACATGTAATAGTCCACGGTGCTGCCTGCTGTACAGCCAGTGTTATTGTGCCCTGTATTTTGTGTGTCAACCCTTCTGCCTGGTTATATGTGTTAAGATGTCACATACTGTGTTCTACAGTCTGCTGCATTGCTGCATATCATTGTTGCATGTTGTGCTCCGGGAGGATGTTGCTGGTACTGTGTGTCAGTACATTGTTACCATGTATTAGAATATTTCTCAGCTGGTTGTTAGGTCCCTGGACCTGTACTAACACGTACTATGGTTGTATTTACTGAGTGTTTTGTTGCCGTGTTGTGAGTTCTTTGCTGTCTGATTGCGACATGCTATGGTGTGTGTGTGGTGTGTTCTGTCACCAAGACCAGCCTGTTCTGTTGCTGGGTGATGTGTTTACTGAGGTACTGCACAGTGCTGTGGGTTCTGTGCTATCCCCACCATTGCTGAACACCGCACAGGTGGTGCCGTGCGCTGGGTGACCACGTGCATGTGCAAGTGCTCTGTGCTGCAGGACAGGTTGTCATGGTTGGGTCAGACACTGTACAAATTAGGGCTGTGGCTGCGTGTGGTCTGCATGTTGCTATTGGGTCTCCAGAGCTGATGCACTCTGCCCCTCAACCTCAGGCAAGCCCTTCAACCCCCTGTTTATGCTGAGCCGCTCGGTGTCCAACATTATATGTTCAGTGATCTTCGGCAGTCGTTTCCACTATGAGGATGAGCGTTTGCTTACCATTATCCATCTCATCAACGACAACTTCCAGATCATGAGCACACCCTGGGGCGAGGTCAGTGGGCTGAGTTCAGTGGGGTGAACAGGGTCCAGTGGCCAAGAGGAAGGAGCTGGTGGGGAAGAAACTGCCATCCCCCTGGCCTCAGCTCCCCCACCCAGTTAGTCACGCCCATCCCCCTCCACAGTGGCTCCCCTCAGGCACCCTGCCCTGCCCCCTCCCTCCCACCCTACCCCCCTCCAACCTCTCCAGCAGGTAGCTGTCCTTCAGACCCACTCCCTGACTACTTGATCCACTTGCCTTGCCCCACCTGCTCCTCCAAGCCCCTCCAACTCTGTCCGGTCCCCAGCTATACAACATCTTCCCGAGCCTTCTGGACTGGGTGCCCGGGCCACACCGACGCCTGTTCAAGAACTATGGGAAGATGAAAGATCTCATCGCTCGCAGCGTGCGCGAACACCAGGCTTCCCTAGACCCCAGTTCTCCCAGGGACTTCATCGACTGCTTCCTCACCAAGATGGCAGAGGTAAGCCCTGCCTGGAAACCTCACTTCTGGTCTGACCCGAAGCCTTCCTGCTGCTCGGGCCCCAAACCCAGGGAGACCCTAGATTGGAGAAAGTTGAGAACTTTATCTGGGAGAAGAAGCTAAGGCAGCAAGGGCAGCCGGCTTTGCTGGAGCCTCGTTCAGAGCCACCAGCAGTTAACAGCCCTTTAAGAAGTTGTTAAAGCCCTGCCCAAGATGTTTCCCAACTCCTCCCTACCCGGCCCTTCCGTGCTTCCCAGCTCCCCGAGGTGTGGAGCCAAGCAGAGGAGGGGCCAGACTGGCACCTGGACACAACTGTGAAGGTCTAGGGTGAGCCAGTCGCACAGACATAGAGCCCGCGGTCAGGGTGGGAATGGACTCGCCGGCCTTGGTTCATACCCCTACCTCTCAACCCCTCAGGAGAAGAAGGACCCCTTAAGTCACTTCTACATGGACACCTTGCTGATGACCACACACAACCTGCTCTTTGGTGGCACCGAGACGGTGGGCACCACGCTGCGCCACTCCTTCCTCATACTCATGAAGTACCCAAAAGTGCAAGGTGTGCCTACGGATCAGCAGCCCGACACCCACCTGACCCATCACCGGCCTGAAGTAGCCCGGGGCTAAGGCGTAGGTCGCCCAGCCAAACCCACAGGGAAGCCGACCCTACTCACAGGGCGCATAGGGTCCACTCGCCAGCGCTGAGTGACGCAGACCCAGATCTCGCCCATAGAGCCTTGAAACTGCCCACACTGCTCGCGCCCTGAGCCCTTGCTCAGCCCGCCAGCTCCAGTCCTCCCTCAGCGCTCACCTACTGGATCCACCAGCCAGCCAGTACCGCCCCACAAGTCCCTCCTGAATCCCATCCGGGCCTGGGCTCCAGACGCCCTGAAGTCCCTCCTGCCCAGTCCCGCTTTGGAGTCCTTGCGTCAACCAGCATTTTGTGCTCTGGCTAAGCTTTACACGCACCCCGCGTGGGGATGGGCGCTGGGAGGCTTGGGCGAGACCTCTCCCACGCATGCGCACTCCACCTGTTCCCCGCCTCAGAGCGCCAACCGGTACCCTCCACTACCCTCGCGCTCCAGCACCTGCCCCCTCCACCCACAGCTCGTGTACAGGAAGAGATCGACAGAGTGGTGGGGCGCTCCCGGCTGCCATCGCTAGATGACCGTGAGGCCATGCCTTACACCGATGCGGTGATCCACGAGGTGCAGCGCTTCGCAGACGTCATCCCCATGAACTTACCGCACCGCGTCACCCGGGACACCACCTTCCACGGCTTCCTGCTACCCAAGGTGTGCCAGCCATCTGGCAAATGACATGGGGCCCCATAGTCTAGCAATCAACTCCCCAGGCCTTAGCAACTGGCATCCCGAGCTCTAGCAACCGACTCGTATCTGAGATTCTTAAATCCAGAACCTCAGTCCCTTCCCAGGACCCAATACCGTACTATAGTGGACTGGTTCCTGTCCTAAACTCCACACCCCTTCCCTATCACAACTCCCCTTACTCATTTCCTACCCAGAATCCCTGGGGTCTGAGACTTCATCCTGAGAATCCCTGTGGCCACTGTCCTGAGACCGCTCCACTTCCCAGAAATCCCATTTCTGCTTCTGTGAGAAACAGATCCCCACCAGCTTGCAGTACTCAGCAGTGGGAAGCCCAGATGAGTCCTCCGGCCCATCCCCATCCCCACCCGCTCTGGGACTGTAGAATGGAAAACCTATTTTGGAAACCTCCCAGCTGTTCTAAACCCTAACACCACCTCCTCACCCATACAGGGCACGGATGTCATCACCCTCCTCAACACTGTGCACTATGACCCCAGCCAGTACATCAAGCCCCAGGAATTCAACCCTGAGCATTTTCTGGATGCCAATCAGTCCTTCAAGAAAAGCCCTGCCTTCATGCCCTTCTCAGCTGGTAAGAGCACAAGACAGCTTAACACTATAGCCCTAATGCACTATCCAGACTTCCCGCCTCTCATCCCACCCCATCCTCAGCTTTGGATGAGGAGACATTCACTGATTCATTCGTTCGTTCGTTCGGTCACTCATTCCCTCTCCCAACTCTGTTCCTGGATAAATCTAGATTAAAATCCTTGTGGAGGGAGGAGGTGGGGAGGTAAACTAAACTGTTCGATTTGGGAGTACGCATAGTCAGCCTCTCCAGTAGGTGGCGCAGTTGATGTGGTTCCAGTTTTTCTTCGCTCTGCTGGCAAACAATCCTTGTTTACTAGATAGCAGGGGGGAAGCGACAGGGATAATTGGTAAATTCCCATATTGCCTACTCTGTACCACAGGCTGCCTCTGAGAAGAGTTACAAAGGTGGTGGCTAAGAGCTGGACAGCTGTGTAATCTTGGATATATTATTTTACATCTCTGAGCCTCAAATTTCTACATTTATAAATTGCACCTACCCTCTGGAGTTTAGGACTTCATTAAGAGTAGGATTTCATTAAGAGCTTAGAGAATGCATAGCACACAGAGCTACAGAAGAATCACATTCTCACTGCTTTACCTGTATTTACTATCACAACTCCATGAGGTACTAGTATGCTCTCCATCGCAAATACTCGGAAATTTCCTAGAGCACAAAAGTAGCCTTGACAGAGCCAGGATGTACACCCAGGCCGTTGCAACGTCTGCTGACCAACTCGTTCTGCTTTCTCGTTTATTTAAAGCCTCTTCCCTTCCCAGATGGATGTGATGTCCCCAACCATTGTCCTCACGTTAGGTTTTCCTCTGAGGATCTGGGTACAGCCTTTCGCCCCCTGGTCTCACCGCTCCTCCCCACTCCCCCACTCCGCAGGGCGCCGACTGTGCCTGGGTGAGCCGCTGGCGCGCAAAGAACTCTTCCTCTTCTTCACCGCCATCCTGCAGAACTTCACACTGCAGCCGCTGGTGGCGCCCGAGGACATTGACCTGACCCCGCTAAGCTCCGGTCTGGGCAACGTACCACGGCCTTTCGAGATGTGTGTGAGCGAGCGCTGACACCCCAGCCCTTCCAGATTGGGTAGCGAGCATCCAGGCCGGCGCCCAGGGTTGCTCCGCCCCTCATCCGCATCGCAGTCACATTCTCTTCCCTGCACCCCGGCCTGCCATGTGCCCATCCTTCATCCCTCCTCTGCACCCCACTTGCACGCGGAGAAAAACAAGGGGAATGGGAAGGCTGTCTTGTACCAACAGACCTTGTTCTGAAACGCCTTTTTGGGGGCTTTTTGTATCATTTTCTAGCAAATTATCTTTGTAATAGATTCAAACCTGTCTGGGCTGAATTAACGAAGTAGGATGGTCTCAGGGTGGGGAGAGAGAAGCCTGACCGCAGAGAGGGGAAGACACCTGTGAATAGTGGTAGCATCACTTTCTGGGTGACTACAGTAGCAGAAACTGCTTCGTACTTCCCTGGAGACAGGCTGGAAGGTAAAGGCTGTGAGGGCCTGAAACCAGGCAGAGGAATGGAGACAAGACAAGACAGCAGCCCAGAGAGACATACCAAACAGGAATCCATGAGAGATGTCAGCAAGATAGTGAAGGCCAGTCCTAGCCTGGTGTGGTGGTGCATGCCTTTAATTCCAGCACTTGGGAGGTTGAGGCAGAAGGAGCGTTATGAGTTCGAGGCCTGCTTGGGCTACAACGTGAGCACAACGCTGGCCTGAGCTACATAGTGCAACCCTGCCTCAAAAAACTAGGGCCAGGAGTTTGGTTCAATGGCTTACATGCCTGTCTGGCAGACACAAGGTTGTGAGTTTGATCCCCAGTGCCACAAAAAAAAAAAAAAAAAAAAAAAAAGATAGTGAAGGCCTGAGAAAAAAGGTTATGTTCACACAGTGCTTCCTATTCAGACACTGTTCTAAATGCTTCATTTAGGTCTCCCTGTGAGGCAAAGCAGTTTTTATCACATTTACAGATGAGTGAAGTGAGGCTCTGACAGGTGAGTAACTTGCCCAATATCACACAGCAGAGATGGGCAGAGCTTGGATCTCAGCAATGTGGCCCCAGACACAGGCTTGTGATCACTACCATTTAATCTCACAAGTCAAAGATGCAGAGAAAGATACTGCCAGAGACAGAAGAACACATGGTAGAGACTATGAAATGCTAAGTGAAAGAGAGAGGGACAGAATGAGGTTGGGAGAGGACAGGGAAGTGGTAGGAAAAAGAGAAAAAGTCAAGAGAGTAAGGGCAATGAATGGGGCAGCCAGACGCAGGCAGACTGTCTCCCACCCCCTACTCTTCTTGCTACACCATTCCTTTGCCCTGCAATTCCTTCCTTTGGGGCAAGACCAGCAGTCTCAGGAATGGAGCCTCGTGGCCTGGACTCAGTGTAACAGCCTGCCATCCTGACAGTAGCTATCTCATCAGAGAGGCATCAGGCATCTCCCCAAAGTCACCCTGGAGCTGGGACATGTTGTGCAGGGGCTGAGTGAAGCCTACAGCTCCTTGTGCCTCATGTGGGACATCAGCTCCTTAACCTCCACAGGTGGACCAGTCTGTCACAGACACTAAGAGGTGGAGGGAGAGATGGTAAGACTTAGACAGATGGAGAAACTGAAAAGAGATGGCGACAAAACAGGAACAGCAGAGAAAGCCCGTGAAAAACCAAGACTGGGAATGATACAAATAGAAAGTGTGACAGGAGGGCAAAGAGTCACTGAGAAAAGGGAGAGACAGATGCCAAGGGTAAGGGAAGACTAGGAGATTCTAAAACAAAAAAATCCAGAGAAGCATCAAAGCCAGGTACAGTGGCTCATGCTTGCAAACCCAGTTACTCGGGAGGCTGAGGCGGTAAGATCACAAGTTCGAAACTAGCCTGGGCAATTTAAAGTGAGACCATCAAAATAAAAAGGACTGGGAAAGATGAAAGACTTGAGTGAAAAAGGAAAAGGTATGTGGACTGGGGAGATAAACTAAAAGAAACAGAAAAATTGAGTCTGAGACAGAAACAGAAATAGTTGTGTACTCAGCAAACACAAGTATTTACTGGGTCACTATTATGTGCTGAGCATTGTCTTAGGTGCTGGAGTACAGATATGAACAACTGTTTTTTGTACTGAGGATTGAACCAAGGGTCTGAGATACATCACCAGTCCTTTTTTTGTTTGTTTGTTTGTTTTTCTTCTTCTTACGATACAGGGTTTCAACAAGTTGTTAAATTGTTGGAACTGGGCTCAAACTTACCCAATCCTCTAGCCTAGCCTCCAAAAATGCTGTGCTAAGATTACAGCTTTGCATCACCATGCCCAGCAAAATCTCAATCCCTAAGAAGCTTGCATTCCAAAGGGCAGCCCAATCAAGGGGAAATAAGGAAGAGCCAGGAGCTGGAGAGAAAGTCAAAAGACTTTAAGACAGAAGACCCATCACAGAGCCTGACCCACAGGGACAGGACAGGGCCAGAGAGGGCACAGCTTATTGCACCCAGCCTTCAGCAGTCAGCACTTCTGAGTGAGGTCCAACCCTCAATCCTTGCAGTCACCTGGCACCTACAGAAAAAGGCTGACAGGTGACAGGGAATGGGCCCCACACCTGTATTAGCAGCATTCTGGACGGCCGAAGCATAAGGATCATCAGTTTCAGCCTAACCTGGGCAACTTAGCAAGACCTTGTCCCAAAAGTTTAAAAAAAAAAAAAAAAAAAAAAGGCAGGGGAGGGGTCCTGGGGATATAGCTCAGTGCAAAAGTGCTGGGTTCAATCCCAAGAAAAGTGAAAAGGGAAAGGAGAGGGGGAAAGGAAAAAAGAAAAGGCAAGCAGGCTAACAGACTGGAAGAGTCTGCAGAGGCAGAGATGGTAAGCACACAGGAGAAAGCAGACTGGATAGAAAGAGACAGACACTGAAGTCAGTGAAGATGTAACAGGCAGAGACTCAGAGGAAACACACATGGAGCAAGGGAGACGCAGGAAGAGAAAGATGAGCAGGGAACAGAGACTGAGACTAAGGGCAACACCGACATAAAGATCAATAGAAATGCCGAGATACTCCCAAAAATAAGTCCAGTCTCAGACTCTGCAGGGCGCCCTGCCTGGCAGTGAGGCTGGATCTAGCAGTGCAGAGAGCAGCACAATGTGGACCACATTCAGAACAGTCTCAGTACTGACTCAGCCCCCCACACCCAGCCCCTGGCCCATAACCCATGCAGCCTGCATCAGCCCCTCCTCCAGCTCGTGCCCCTATGGCAAGAAGAAAATGAGGGGTAAGTTTGTCTGCAGTCATGACCTGGCCTCAGATAAGGATGTCTCCTGAGAAATGGGGAACTGGAGGCTGGAAAGTGCAGCTGCAGGTTCACATGATACTTGGACATCTGGGAACCAGAGCCTTGAGAATAGATGGCAGTTCCTACCAGAGCATATGCAGAGATACAGATGGTTTGATACATGGGAAGGCCCCCAGAAGTCACAGAATGGGCACTGAAGCTCAGGCTGATGGCACCCAAGCTGGGAGATTCAAGTCGGGGGAACAGGTGCAGCATACAAGGTTGGTAAGGGTTTAGGGCACACGCTAGGCCAACGTACCTTCCCAAGTGTGTTTAGGAATCAGAGGCACCGGATAGGTCATTCAGGAGCATCAGCCAGAGGAAGTGAAGGGATTACACGCTTACAGACTAAGATGGGCCCAAAAGTACTCTGGGTTCAGGAGGGTGCACCTGGCCAACGAGCTGATGTGAAAACGTCAGGTATACATGTGCACAGACACACAGAAAGCCAAGGGAGCCAGGGCAGAGAAATGCTAGGACTGGGGGTAAGGGGGGAACCTGTTTGGGAATCTGGAATGAGCAGTTCAAAGACATTTAAGACTTCCCCACACTGTTTTCACCCCTGTTCCAACCCAAAACCCCATGGAAACCAAATAACGGTGAAGGGACAGAGATGGAGGATCTCGGACACGATGATAACTGCACTGCTGCTGCAGCTCCTAGTGCTCCTGCTTGTGTGATGGGTTTGGGGTGTCGAAGGCGCTCAGGTACAGACAGGCTTACCCCCAGCCCCACACTGCTCCCAGTGCAGGGGTACTTGCAGCTAAAGTCTGAACCCTACACTCTTGGAGGCAGCCCAAGCTGGGGAAACAGAATTTTGGACACATGCAGGGAGGGTGGGGGGCTAGAACTCCCAGTTCAGAGTGAAGACAGCTGAGGGCAGGGGCCTGGACTCCTGGATCCAAGGGAAGAGGGAACTGAGGATCTGAACCTCCAGCTCTGGACAATGAAAGCCTGAGATGTAGATTTTTGGGTCTAAGGAAAGAGGAAGATGAGAGCTGTGGAGAGGGGATCAGGAGCCTGGACCAGGTCCAAGTACCCACTCCCCAGAGCGCTCCCCTTGCTAGTGCCCAGGACTGCAGCCTGCAGTGATGCTGTGTGGCCACTGGATGCACTGGTGCTACAGATACCTTCTCTGGCCGCTGGGCCTCAGCAATTTGGGAACACTTCTTACATGGAAATGGTAAGGCCCAGGAGATGGAAGCAAGGACTTGCACCTGCTGGTTTGGGCGGACAGAGTGGAGTCAGAAAAACGGAGTAAGGCCTAATAGAGAAAGTGAAGCCACCAAGGGCAAATGGTGAGGAAGGTGGGACAGAGCTAAAGTGGAGGAAATCGACTGAGATTTAAGGTGCAGAGAGTAGCAAAAAAAAAAAAAAAAAAAAAAAAAAAAAAAAAAAAAAAAAAAAAAAAAAAAAAAAAAAA
>RJWM01028011.1:0-26151 GCA_004363535.1 Dasyprocta punctata | reverse complement strand
ATGGTTCTCCTGGAGGTGTCATGCTGGCTTCCCCAAGATGAATTCAGCCATTATCATTGGAGGACCTCACCAATGAGAGTGGCTGTGGTTCATGTTGCGGGAGCCCTGCTCCTCACATTGTGCATTGCTTCCTGGCTCCGGAGGGGAGGCTGTGTGCTGGAGAAGCTGTCACACTGGGCTTCCTGACCTGTGCTCCACTATTTTCCATCGTCGGAGGAGCGCGGGACCTCGTTGCTGTTGGGGATGGCTCTCGTGCTCTTCAGGGCAGCCCCACTTCTTCTTTTGAGCATGACTTCTAGGCTCCCATGTAGAACCCTCAACCCACTGCACAGCTCCTTCACCCCGCTGGCATAGACTTCCTAGTTCCACCACTGACCTTTGGCCTTCCCGGCACAGAACCGTAAATAAACTGGCGTGAGTCCTTATTGTGGGCTCTTAGATTTCCAGTTGGATTTGTGGGAAGCACTGTCATGTATTTGGGTCCTAGCTGGACTCTTGCAAGACATTGCTGTGGGATCCAGGCCCTCGGCTAAATATCCTGGTTATTGTGGACAGATTTCCCTGCACTTTCGTGTGTTCAACTCTGGGTGACTCTTGTAAAATAGTATTATAAACTTGGTGTCCTGTATGCAGTTGTTCTCCCTGTAACCCCTGACTACAACATGCAGGGACCTATATATGAGATATTTTCCTTTTTTTTACATCTAACATTAATTTCATCTTGAATTGTGCATTACATAGCTATGATCTTTCTAAAAATCAATCCATCAATGAAAAAAAAATGCTGACATGTTTCACCAAGATTGCTTCTGTAATTAAAGGACCTGTGTTTCATCTCAAATGTTTAGAAAGTCAGGAATTAGCCTGCAGGGGTAAACTGGAATGCTCTGTTTTTTTTCTCACCAAGTGAAATTGCTGTAAATGAGAAATTGATGAAGTAATTCATTAAGCATGAACTGTAAAAGTCCAAACTTTCCCTGTGACTATAAAGCCAGATCCTACAGTCCATTTTCTCAGTTCTAATACATGAAAAGTGATTCCTTCATTTAAGCTCTGAATTTCCAATTCTCTAGGGCTCTGGGCTTGGCTGGAAGTACTAGTTATAGGCAAACGACACCTGCTCTGGAGAAAGACATATTTTGCATGAGAACTTGGCTCTATTATTTATGACCTGAGTGAACTTCAGAAGTCACCTAGCTTTTCTGGGTCTCAGTTAAATATTCATAAATCATCACCTTCTCTGAACTGCGGCCTGTGTATAACCCAAATGTGGAAGCCCTCACCCTGCAATGTGGAAAAGCATATAGAAACCTCTGCACAAGACAATAAATCATTTACCAAAACACTGAAAAAAGTGAAACATTCATTAAATAGCAGCTGTCTTTATGCTTACTCCCATTTTTTTTCCTTATTTATTGGTAGTCTGGGCCTCATTCAAGCTTAGCGTGAGCTCTACCACTGAGTTGCACTTCCAGCCCTCAGCTGCCATTCTTATCATCCCTTAAGAAACTGACCAAAAGGGTCATTTATGGAATGCATAAAATGCCATTGGCATGACTGCCACAGACATAATGCAGTGATAGGTTTTGGTACTATATAATATTTTGCCTGGCTACACATATTCTCTTTCACAATACTAAGTTTATCAGGAAGCTCGTTCATTTCTCATTAAGTAAATTACTTAATGTAAAATGTATTAATGTAAAAAAGAAATTCAGTGAAAAAAGAATTTTAAAATGTAAAGTGAAAATCCTCTACTGTCATTAATATTTTGACATAACTCCTTTGAATCTCTCAGCATGATTTTTATAATTTCAGTCCAATCACACTTTTATTATCTTTTTATTTATTTCAATAATTTTTTTGAAAACTCTTTACATGGAGAGAGAAAGCATGAGATGGAGGAGGCAGCACATATTTATGAGATAGAATGTGACATCTGAATATCAATGTATGTGTATACAATGTATGTATAATAATCAAATCAGGGCAACTGGCATATCCAGTTCTGTAAACATAATTATCACAACTGAACAATCTTAAGAAACAGATATTTTCCTTAACTTTTTTTAGATAAGGGATTTTTAGCACATGTAGAGTAACCAAGTTGCCCATACAACACAGTTTTCAGTGGCAGAGGGGGAATTAAATCAGGCAATCAAAGTTTACAATGTATTCCAGCATCTACTTTGCCAATCAGGAAGGGTTAATTAATGCTTCAAGAATAATTAGGCACAAAATCTCAGTAGATTAAATTTTTAAATGCTTTTAATCTTTACTATGTGTTCATTTCAGGGCAGGCAGGAGGTTCTGCTTCACTCAGGGACTCTGTCATCTTGAAATATGATCAGGGAATGTGGGGAACAGACCCTAGGCAGAGATGCCACCCAGATGTAGCACATAGCAAGCATGTGAGACCATATTGCACCGGCCAAAGCAAGTCAGGTGGCCAGGCTCAACTTCAAGACAGTACCCATAATAAATTCACCACATCTCTACAGTACTGTATCAGGTGATATGCTATGTACCCCCAAATCCTCATACTTTTGATGGGGCTGAGTCTAGTGCTTGTGTTCAGTTTGTTGTCTAGCGCTGGGATTGGCACACGCCAGGGGTGGAGCTGAGATACAGTGTAAGGGAAGGCGGGTCTTCTGCTTCCTCTTTTCTCCCTCTTGCCAGCACGCCTTACTGCTCGCGGCTGGCATGAAAGGCAGCCCTGCCCCGCCACGCTGCATTGGAGCCAACTTAAGTATGGACTGAAACTCCCAAGAAACTGTAAGAATAAACCTTTCTTTCCCTAATTTTGGGCGTCAGATATTTTGTCTCGGCAATGAGCAAAAAGTAACTAAGACAAGTACTATCAATAACAAGATATTAACAAATAAGAACAGGATATTAGCAAAGGGACCTGCTGATTTCAATACTAGGCATTAAGAACAAACACACCAAAGCATACCTGCATACGTGCACACTCAGACACACACACACACACTACAGCCTTGCACATAGTACACACAAAGGAAAGCAAGCTGAAAATTTTAACCCACCATATTATCTCATTCTCCTCCTTCTTCCCTCAGTCCTTCCCCTCTCCCTCTTTACTTCTCTTACTTCCTTCCTTTTTCTTTAGCAAATTGATCTATATCTTTATCGAAATTCAGGTTTTCCATCCTTGAGGGGGGTCAGTGAGAAGACAGTGAGTCCATGTTCTGCACCCCTCCATTCCATCCTGGAGGACAGACATGCTTGAAGTCAGTGAGTTTGTGATCCATTCCATCCTGGGGGGCAGACATGCTTGAAGTCAGTGAGTTTGTGATCTGGGCCTCACCCATTGCATCCTGGAGGATGGGTTGGCTGTAAGAATGTAAGACTGAAGGGAACCTCAAGACCCAGGACAACAGCCCAGTGCACAGATGCACACAGATGCCAAGATCACGTCCATGCCAAACACATCTCTGGGATGCAAAACAGACATTAGCACAGAACTGTGAACACCAGAAGAGGGAACTGAGCACAGATGCCCCTATGAGCCCACCAGCAGCCATCAGGGACCAGCAGCCAGTTCTGGTGGGGAGAACCAGCCAGCCAAGCTACCGTGAACACGCCACCATCAGGGGAGCCTTGGAGTAGCTGCTCATGACTGGAGAAGCCAGCTCTGTACCCCAACACCGCCATGGGAACCTAAGATAGGAGAAACTCAGGTGCCTGACCCATTACCCTACACTGTGGGTGGACAGCCAACACAGAAAGTGCCTGGGACCCCACAACATGCCTGTCTGGAAGAACCCAGGAAAATGTTAAGAAGAAGAAGAAGAAGCAAAAGGCAGTCTCTGTCCTCCAACCCATGCAGAGCAAGTCCAGGAGATATAAATGTGGAAGAGACTGAAAGTTGCATACCTGAAGTTTCTGAAGTAATGGCAACTGAAGTAAATAAACAACTTCATGAGGCTACAAAAAAAATTAGATCAGGAATGCTATCTCAGGTAAAAAAAGAAATGAAAAACATAATAAAAGAATTGCTGAATGTATCTAAAGAAGACACAGATAAAAAAATAGAGGTGCATAGGAAAATAAGGGAAACCTTGAATGGACAATATAAGAGAGATATAGAATGCATGAAATAGAATCAAAGAGATATCCAAGAAATTAAAACTCTATCAAAAGCTGGCAAAATCACTTGAAAGAAACACAAGATAAACATTCAGACCTTGAAGACAAGTTTGCAGCTAACGACCGTGAAAGGAAAAGTCTCTTAAAAATAACAAGAAACCAGGAAATAGCAATTCAATGGCTATAAGATGACACAAAGAAAAATGATTTAAGAGTGATAGGTGTCAGTGAAAAAGCAGGGGTCAACACAAAGGAAATAATAAGATTATTTACAGAAGTAATAGCAGAAAATTTCTCAAGCATGGGAAAAAGACCTAACATACAGATAAGGGAGACACATAGAATTCCAGCTAGCCATAACCAAAAAATAAATCTACACCCAGGCATATAATTATCAAGATTCCAGAAGTTCAGCACAAGAACAGAATATTAAAGGCTGTTAGAGAAAAGAAATAGGTCACTTGTAAAGGAAAGTCCATCAGAATCATGACAGAATTCTCAACACAAACCATCAAGTCAAGAAGAGCTTGGAGTGAAGTATTTCAAGTCCTGAAAGAAGACAACTTCCAGCCCAGATTGATGTACCCTGCAAAACTATCTTTCAAAATTAATGGAGAAACAAGATACTTCCATGACAAAGAACAACTGAAGGAATTCATGGCCACCAAACCAACTCTACAAAGAGTACTAAAGGACATTCTAGAGAGAGACAAAAATGGCCACAGTTCCAGGAACAGTGGCAGAGTGGGATCACTAAGCAGGGCAAACAGCTGAATGGAGGGGAAAAGTAGGGAGCCCATGGCAGAAAAATGACAAGGCAGAGACGAGCCAGTACATGTTGGCCATAACCATTAATGTAGATGGCCTCAATTCACCAATAAAAAGAAATACAGGCAGAGTGGATCAGGAGGTGGGATCCATCAATAGGCTCTACACAAGAAAAACTCAAAAGAAAATTCATAGACTGAAGGTCAAAGGAGAGAAATCAATGCTTCATGTGACAGGAATAAGGAAAAGGCAGGGGTAGCTTGCCCATCAACTGCAGAATGGATAAGAAAGACATGGCATTTTTGTACAATGGAAAGCTACTCAGCTATGAAGAAAGATAAGCTTGAGTCTCTTGTAGGTAAACGGATGCAATTTAAGATCATGCTCATGGGTGAAATGGTTCAGAGTCACATGGGTGAGCATCGTGTTGTCTCCCTAGTATAAGAGACTGAAGGAGTTAATGGGATCCGAAATGTAGAATGGACATTGTGAAAGTGAAAGTGGGGAGACATCTGACAAGGGAAGGTGGTAGCCATTGTTCATTTCCTATTATCTTGTTTTGAAGCCATGTACTGTTTTCATTGTTATGTTTTGTTTGGTTTTGTTCTGTTTTGTTTTGTTTGATTTTATTATATCAGATGGTACGGCAGCTATTTCAAAATAACAAAATATATTATGGTAGCCACTGTTGATTTCCTATTATCCAGTTTTGAAGCCCTATACTGCTTTCATTGTTTTGTTTTGTTTTGTTTTGATTGATTTTATTCTATTTTGTTTTGCTTGACCATATTACGTCTGATATAGGCAGCTACTTTGAAGATAACAAGAGGCATTATGGCAGCCATTGTTGATCTCCTATTGTTTTCTTTTGAGGTCCTCTCTCATGTTCACTGTTTTGTTGTCATTGGCTCTATTCTGTTTTGTTTGGTTTGGTTTTATTCTCTTCAAAATAAAAATCAAATTTGTGCTAATTACTTTAAGATCTATAAGGGAAGGTATCTATATAATTTTTTTAAGAAGATGAATTTGGTCATATAAAATGTAAAACACCTAAAATAAGAAGTAAAATAGATTTAACATCGAATTCTGATAGCTCAGGTTAATCTGTAACCTGTAGCTACAGCCTGCTAAGGAGCATAATAAATAGATTTTACAATTCATTCTACAGATATTCAAATATATTAATATAATTAGATATTAACATAATTAGATACATCTGTCTAATATTGATCCACATAGAAGAATTTGTTTCACTTTCTTCTCAGTCACTAAAAACATATTTATATTTTAAAACTCATTATGTCCTTTAATATAAACCAGGTTCATGATAGCTCCAAAGACTGTTTTATTTTAGGCTCTGTAAAAGACTCTAGTATATCAAAAAATATTTCTGGGGATTTGTAGGGTGGGGATAAATACTTATATTTTTCCAAGAAATTTTTACTGAAAATTGTACCTATACAAATCATTTTTGTAAAACAAAAGAAAGACAGATATATTTGCAGGTATGTTTTTAGCTCAAATACAGTAGCCAGCTACTTGTCCACTATCACCACAAAATACCATTCCACAACAAACATGAGTGTTCTAGATTTTAGGTGAATACATACATATTATATATTATATATATCATATATCATACATTATATATTAATTATATATATATTAAATACATGAGTTAGCTCTTAGAATTTGTGATATTTGACAAAATTTAACTGTTAACAACTTGTGAACTCTGATATTGTGTATTCCATGTCACTTTCCATATTTTGCTATGAAAATCTAATCAATGTTACAATCACATATTGATTGTGACCTGCAGTTTGAACAATATTTACTTAAGAAAGTTAAATAAATTAATAAAAATCCAAGAGTTATTCAGTGTTATAGATAGAATACCAAAAATTCTATGTCCAGGTTTAAAACCCATACAAGCACTACTACAAATGTGAAAAAAAAAATGTGTCTTCTCCAGGGGTTGAATAATGTATTCATGAAACCACAGGCATTCTCAATAGCAGCAGTTCACAGAGAAGTAAAGAAAGAGCATCCAACCTTTTCCCCCAAATCGCTCATGCCTGCCTGTGAACTAGGCTGGATTCTCACTGAAATAAGGATACAGACTCGGTTAGAGGAACTTTGAAGATGCTCCACAGCTGTTTTAAAGCTGCTTCAAAACAACTATTTTAAAGCATTTGCATGAAACTCCACACGGCCATTCGAACTGTGATCCTTGCTCACTGGTGATGCAGTAGCTCATTAAGACAGTAGGAATTTTAATAAAAGGGGGAAGAACTGCATGGCTTACTCAATGTGGCAAGTTTATTACATCAAACACACAGAGGTTTTTTCTCTCTCTCTCTTTCTATCCATTATAACTGTATCAATCTTGGATTAAACATACACTACCACACACACACACACACTATACAGGATTGCTACACACTGACAAAGGAAACACTAGACTATCAGAACAGCAAAGAAATGGGTCAGATCTGGGGTCATGGCTCATACTGTCCTGACATCAGCATGGCAGGGTGCTGTGGGGTGCGCACCCTGCCAGAGCCCCTCATCATCGCCCTAAAGCTGGGTCTCCAGTCACCTGCACCCAACCCCCCATGGTCGGTAGCTAGGAGACAGTGAATGCCGGGTGGTAAAATCTAGGTCCTTTCTGGAGAAGGGATTGGGCCTGGCAGGCATGCAGGGCTCCTGGAGGGGTGGTTAGGCCCAAACCATGTCCACAACTCGCCAGTCAAAATGTTCTAGTCCCACTCACATGTGATAGGATTAAAAATGTTTGAAGCACACTTCGTGTATTCTTTGGAATTAAATTCATTCTCTTTCAAACTCCTTAGAGTATGTAATTTTAGTGTTACTTAATATCTTGGTACCATGTTTGGGGAGTGAAATACAAAAAAAAATCATTAACAAAAAAGAAAAATGAGTAATGGAGGAACTTCAATGACTTCCAGGGATGCTTAGAAGCAAATATTTAATGTGACCCCAAAGGCCCCACCTGATCCAGTCCTTCCCCCACACCCGGACTGCTCTCCCGCACTCCCTCCAGCTGAGGATATTCTAACTTCTCCAACCTCTTCTGACCTCTCCAACTGACCAAGTCCGACCCCTTCCTGCTTAGCATGCTCCTGGCTCTACCTCTGGCTAAATCTTCCCCATCTTCACACCAGTGAGCCTATCCTTGGATCGCAGATACACTGTCACTTTTTAGGCAGTGCTTCTCTATCACCAGCCCAGGTTAATTCCTCCTAGGATGTGCTTACACTGCACCCCTTGTTTTGGTTCTTTCTTTTTCAAAACAGTCAATACACCATGTAACTATGTACTAATTGTAATGTCTGACTTCTCCACTAGAAAAAAAAAATTCTGTGAAAACAGGGAGAACTCTGTTTTAATCTCTCTAGGTGCAATATATTGAGACTACCTATTAGACTTTAAAAAGCATTTGGAAATGTATATGCAAATATTAATATTGAAAACTTCTCAAGTACTCACCATGTGATAGTTTAGGTGAAGAGTGTAAGGAAAACAGAGGTAAAGTGACACCTTGCAGGTGACCACTTAGCACAGAGCAGCTCTGGGACTTGGATGCTGACGAGTGGACCAGGGAAGGCATGACTCTCTCTCCAATGCACCACTAACCTTCAGTAAACAACTGAAGAGGAAACACAACACTGTCAGGAAATTCTGGAGTTCTAGTTCTCTGTCTACTTTGACCTAAGTGTCTTTGATTTTCATGCTACTCCATTTAACTTACATCCTCCAAAATCTTCACTGATATGAAGAGCAGAGGTTTACATCAGAAAATTGGAATTCTGTGTCCTGGAGAGTTGTAAACAATAAATTCACCCATGGAAAATCCTAAGTGGTAGTGACTTGTGAAGCCAAAGACCTGAATCTGGGGCAAAACCTACGAGAAGGCCAGCTGCTTGACACTGTGTCTGTGGGCAGGCAGAGGTGGGGAGGTAAGGGTCTAGTTCTGACATCAGAGTATACTAAAGGAATTCTAAGGCTTTGTTTACTCAACACACACCATCATCATGGGCAAATCGCACACAGAGGATTTCTTAACACACGTCTGTCAGGGACCCCTGCAGAGGGACTCCAAACTCCTGCCAGCTGTTGAGGCTCACAGTGAGAGAGAAAGAAAGAGCAAGAGACAAAATGGCAGTATAGTAGGCATCCAAGTTAACCAGTTGTTTGCAAGGAAAAAAAAAATCAAGAAGCAGCCAGAACCTTGACTTTATTAATTGGGAAGGGGATTTGAGCAGGGGATTATCTGATGACTCAGGGGGAGGAGGTGATTTTATGCTAAGAAAGATCTTGCCCTGGAGTGTCTTTTAATCTTAGTAGTTTTAGTTTCAGTCTTAATGGATGGGAAAGAATAGCCTACCCCTAAAGAGACAATGGGAAATCAAAAAAGGTGATACTGATAATCCCAAATATCCATTTATGCCTCAGGAAGTGAGCAAAAGTAGCTATTGAGGTCCCAAGCACACTTTGACTTTCAGAGTAGAAGAAAAGTAAGATTCCATAAGATGTTCATTCACCCAACTGTGGTAAGTGGTTCATATGAAAGTCTGGTAGATCCTAACAAGTCACAGGCAAGATGTTAAAGCCATACTTGCTGCTGCTACTCCTTTTAAATCAACCTATTATCACAGAAGCCTGTGACTCATGGCTATTGCAGAAGAAGCAATGTATGAATATGCAGAGAGGAAAATTTGAAAAGCCTCTTCCTGCAGGAGATACAATTTATTTTAGAAAATGAAGTGGTTTTGTTTGGGACAACACTTTAGTAAACAAACTGGGAAGCACAAGAAAAGCCTAAATACATATATGTTGGCAGGAACATAATTAAAATCACTCAAGTGCTTTTCCAGACAATGTTAGCCTTCTGCTGCGTTCAGTGAGAAAGTGAGAGAGGCCAGAGCCAGAAACGCTGAAAAAGAAGCATTCAGTGTTGGAAGAGGTGGGAATTTGAGCTAAAGAACTTCATTTCCATTAAGCAAATCAAGCAGAAAAAGGTCAAGTGGGAGGCAGACTAAAGGAAATTTAAAGTCATAGGATGGTTAACATTCTATCTGGAAGGTTCTGTGTGGCTGTGACAGGAGCCCTGCCTCTCTGCACTCCATTGCACCTCTCTTCCAGCAGAATCCAGTGCACACACGTAGGCCGTGCTCTGGTTTCCTTTGGCTTTTATTCTACCGTCTATGATCTATGGAAGGGGTCAGTAGTGGCCTAGAATAAGGGGATGCAGGGTACAAAAACACACATATCTTATCTGAAATGCTTGAATCAGAGTGTTTCAAATTCAGGACTTTTTTTTTTTTTTTGGAATATTTACAATTACCTAATATGCTACCTTGAGGTTGAGACCCAAGGCTAAATACAAAATTGACAAACAATTTAGGGAAGAAAAATAGTGAGGAGGTGGATCCCTGGGACACAGGAAGGATTAGACAGGAAAACTGAAGTCTACAGAGAAGTTGAAATGACAGAGCAGAAAAAGAATGAGGCAATCTGTACTTTTGCCCTGGGTCCTGGGTTGTGGATCATGAAAAAGAAAGATCTAATCTACAAGGATGCAGTGAAAGTGGACAACTCCAGAGGCCTTCAGGGAGGAACACACAGGTGGAACAAAGTAGTGGATGCTGTGAGCTACAGCAGCTGGTGAGTGACACCAGTCCAAGTGTCTGTCCTACCTCCTGGAGAGAGTGCTTCATAGGACACCCACTGAGCGTGGGGCTCAGAGCAGTCACAGGTTGGCATCCTCTCAGGGGTCCCAGTGTTAAATTTCCACAGTGACTGGATGAGGGACAACTATGGGAGATATCTATGGTCAGGGATTTGTGGTCACACAGGCAAGAGAAAAGCAAAGTGTTAAAAGCTAAATGACTTTGACCCCACCCCATCCCATGAATAGAAATGAGAGATAGCCTAAATATCCAATTTCTGTGGATTTGTTCTCTCTCATGTTTACCTCTATAGAATTCCTTTCTTTTCTCTCTCCCTTTTTCTTTTGTCTGCTTTTTGCTCAGGCTTTGTCCTACCTTTGCCTAAGGCTATAGATATCCTTTCTACACTTAGCAAGAGCCCTTGTACCACTTCTTTCTGCTTTCTCAATCATAGAGTTTAAGGTTGCAAAGTTTTCCTTTGCTTCTCCCATTTTTGATAGTTAACTCTGTAAAAATTACTGTTGAATTTTTTCTACCATTAGCAGAAATACAGCTATTGAACTTAGTATATATTAGCTAGATCACTCTGATGCTGGAAAGATAACAGGAGGGTGGAGGGGAGGTGAAAAAGTAGTTGAAAGATTATATATATACATATATATATATATGTATATATATGCAATTCCCTACAGTGAATGTAATCATTATGTACTCCAAATACATACAAATAAAGGTCAAAAAACAAATTATCAAAAAATTTTAACTTAAAAAGTTACATTTATTTCATAAACACATATCCTAGTTGCAATGTTAATACAATATTTCTAGCGAACCAACATCTTAAATTTGATCCATCACATGGCATCCAGTGTGGAATTCTCCTTGTGGCTCATGGGGATACTCACAAAGTTTCTGACATGGGGGCATTTCAAATTTGACAGTTTTCAGAATAGGAATACTCATCCTGAACCAGAGATTAAAACATGAAGTACTGTGAATCTGAGAATACAGAAAAATTGAGCCCAAGATGACCATGACATGATGATCACTGAAATGCTGAGAAGCCCAAGAGAAGGAGTGAGGCTTTGGCAAGGCTTGAAATCTGTCCTGCGCATTCTAGTCAGTTCACAAAGCACCGTGGCACTGAAATTAATCTCTGCTCTAAAAGCAATTTAAAAATAATGATGGTTTTATTTAAGTGCCTTAGTTATTGTCTCATGGCTGAGATGAAATGCCTGACACTCACTGTTAAAGGAGGAAAGGCTTATTGTAGCCCACAGTTTGTATCAGTTTCAGTCCACAGTCAGCTGGTCCCAGGCAGGGTGACACAGGAGAGAGGCACTGCAGAAGACAAACAGTTCGTGCTGTGGGAGGCAGAAGGCAGCAACACCCTAATTTGGTACATTAATGATTTGATACATTATGATACATTAATGATTTGATCAGTAGTGATCCTGCCTTTTCCTTTCATTCCATCCAGGGTACAAACATTCTGGGGAGTACCACTCATACCCAGGTTGAGCCCTCCCATTATTCATACCTAGAACTATTCTAAACCAACTAGTAGGCTGATTTAGTACCATGTACCCTTAATCCCAGTACCACACATGCTAGATTCAGCCACCTCTGATAATCCCCACCTATGAGCACATCAGACTTTGGGGGGCATTTAGATACAGCCATAACAGTATGTAAATTTGTATTTGTGCTATTTTCCTAAAGGTATTAGAGATCATTAATGTATCAAATTAGGGCTTTCAGGTGTTGGGATAAAGACACTGCATTTGTCAACCTGGATGTCCATGTGTTGTGATGTAAAACTTGGCAAAACCAATAAAGTCCTGTTGTAAATAAAAACATCAACTCAGGCATTCTCTATTAATATGCTGCTTATTGGGGGACATTTTTAGCCTTACACAAGAGATATTTATGTCTGTATGTTTTCTCTGCTCATTTATTAGCTCAACATTAGCCTTATATTAGGATTTCTGTCTATAAATGGGACACAAATTAGATTACTTCTTAATAATGATTATCTAGTACTCTATTTAGAGTGCAATTGCTATCTTCAAGGATTCATGCTGTTATCTTTACAAACCTTATCTGATTTAAATTTCAAATAATCCATTCCAGTTTTCAGTTTATAGCTAAATACTTGGGGTGCATTAGAGGGAGACAGTTGTCAGATTGGCCCATCTATTAGAGGACAAATATTAATTTTGAATGTAAAAGTGTGGCTTCCCCCCACTCATTTCACTATTTATTAATTGCATCTCGACACAATCTAAAAATAAATTTAAAAATTAAAATGTGAACAACCTGCCTTGAAGGCTGAGATGAGCCCTGGTCTCAGTGATCCAACCCCTGTCCAATAAGTTCCAGTAATATCCAAGGTGTATTAAAGTTTATTACTGACATTATTTTAAGCTGAACACACTGAGAAATGAAAACAACTTGGAAAACTTCTGAATAGGAACAAGGACATCCTGCATGTAAAACATGGGTCCAATAAGATTATTCTCACCTGGTGATGTCTAAGACATCTTGGTTTATACAAGTACACTATAATATTTATAGAATGAGTTCAAGGAAGAATTCACCTCTCAGAAAGCAACTTGTATTATTATGTGACTCATGACTGTATATGAACTCCCTTCTAATTTGATAGCCAATTTGGGAAAAATTTATCTGTCTTTTTGAATTCTTAAGGATGCTATGTTCTATTACAGTAATATGAGATCATGTGTTGGTAGTGAGGAAAGGAGAGGGAGAAAGAGGTACAGAAGGAAAGCATGGAAAAAGGAAGGGTGTGATGCAAGAGGGAAAGAAGAGAGGAAATTAACATCAGCGAAGGTGTTTTTAATGCTAGACAGCAGAGTTAGGAAAGAAAGCGTTACGCTTCCACCTTCTAGTCATTATAAACTGAAAACATCCGAATTGTTGAGGATGTTTTTCTGAAAGTTTAGGTTTGGAGTTTCTTTTTCATTCTGCTAGTATAAATACTGAGTACATTTCATTGACTGTATATGTGTATACACATACATGCACACAAATTAGAAGAAACTAACATACAACATTGTCTTGGTTACTTTTTTTTTGTTGTTGAGACAAAATACCTGACGCCCAAAATGAAGCAAGGAAAGGTTTATTTCTTACAGTATCTGGAGGTTTCTTCAATCCATATTCAGCTGGCTCCAAAGCAGGGTGGCATGGCTGAGGGGCAGCCGTTCATGGCAGCCACAAAACAGCAAGAGTGAACAGGGCAGAACAAGGCAAGCACGCCTCCTTCCTGCCCTTACATTCTATGCTGGCTCTGCCCCTGAGCAGGTGCAGCACTCATGCTGCCAATCCCAGCCTTAGACCACAAACCAACCACAAACACTAGATTCAGTCTCCTCCATGATTGCATGAGACTTGGGGGGGCATGTAGACACAAACCATAACAAGCATCATGAAGTATATTGTAAGACACACATTGTTGCTATGAGATTACTGATAATCTCATTTACAGCATCACTGAAGGGCAAAACTATGTGTGATTGACCACTGGATGCAACCTGGCTTGGAGATTTCTAGAAGATAATAACTCGGGAGAGATTCAAATCTCCTAAGGCTTAAAACCAAGCTCATCTTTTTGAGCAAAGCTTAATTTCACTCTACGAAAGAAATGCCTGAGTTGGATTCAATTCAGGTATAAGAAAGAGGAGAACCTGCAAATTCTGAGACTGATCTCCTCATCAGAGCCCTCTCGGTCAGTTGAGGATGAGACCCCCTGAATGTTTTGGGCCTATCTGGTCTCTCTTTGGTTGAAGGTTGCCAGAATGAATCGTTTGAGTATTAGATGTTATGCAAGACCCATTTATGATGCCAATCAAACCAAAGGAGAGAAGCAATTCCCAGGAAGGACAATCAGTTAGAACTTCCTGAAATTCTGAGCATAATATGTCACCCAAATGTAGTAAAATCATATTTCCAAATCACATTCTTAGGAAAACATTTCATCAAAATCATGTAAAGAACTGAAATAAATCATTTGTACTTGCGCCATCTACCCTTCATTCCCAAATTGTTGTGTTATAAAACGTGGTAGAGACGTTAAGAAGCTCTTAGAGAAAATCCCTGGAGACAGCAGAGTGTTCTCCAGTTGCTGTCTTTCAGTCTGGACTATCTAGCAGCTAGATATGGTTTACATATGGAGGAATATCAGACTGTTATGGAGGGCTCTAATTATTAGAAAGATATACTTATTCCATGCTGCATATGTCACTAAAATATCCACTCATAGATGTTAGCCCTAGAGAAACAAAAGAGAATAAAATTTGGCCTCTTTATTTTTTTTCTTTCCCCCATCCTCTCCCAGGACATTAATTTCTAGACTTCATTTCCCTTCCCTCCTCTTTCTCCTCCTCCCTTTGTTACAAACATCTTCAACAATACCCCTTCCCTGTTTTATGGAATAACTTCCAAATACCTTAAATTTATCCCTGTTCAAAATAGACAAGCATTATGGTTACAATAAGATGGTGAAAGTCACCTAACTGAGAAACATCACAGCAAGAACCTATATCTGAAATGCTGACCCAAAGGGAAGGAATTCAAAAATCCTTAAACATTTTTAATTTTCCTGTGGAAGTAGTTAATAAAGTTTCAAAAAGATAGACAGCAAAAATATCGCAGGAAGTTGTAAGGAGTTTAAGAGATGAAATGTTTGTAAATTAATATAGGACAATCAGGGAAACTCTTTTCATGGTGAGCTTTGAGCAACAATTTGAAACAGGAAAAAGCAGCTCTGTAACTATCTGGGAGAAGAATTTTCTATGCAGAGGAAATAAAAAGGCAAAGGTCCTGAGGCACCAACATGCTTGATGTCCTGGTTTATACAAGGCTGGAGTTGTGCATGAAGCCAGTACAGCCATATTTTAGAGGGTTTAAGCAGAGAACACTTTTGGAAGGAGATTAATTGTTTGAAAGTGAGCCACAAAGCAACTTTAAACCACTTACACCCCGGAGTTCCTGGTGTCACCCTGCCACAGTCAGTGCGTGGGGATGACTATGGGAGACACGCACAGAGATAGAGGGGTGTGGGCACAGACCACCTGAGAATTTTAAACCCAGGCTTGGGGGCACAAATATGAGACCCTGCCCTCTGAGATGGGATGACAAAGCCAGGCTGGCGTGCCCTTCAGAAGGCGCTGAGTCGGAAGGTGCTGGCGTTGAGCCCAGCAGACTGCGCGACCCCACCCCATTCCCACCTAACTGCTTTTTAAATTTTTCTTACTTTTCTTCTCATTCTTTTTTCCTTTGTTTTGGACACTTGTTTCTTTCAATTGCTTTTCTTGTTTGTTCTTTTCTCTACATTTATCTAGTTCTGTCAGTTTCACTTTATTTCTTTTTAAAAATATGATCCTATATCCCACTTTTATCCTTTTCATTTTTGTTGTTCAGATGTTATTTCTTTCTCCTTATCTCCACTCTCTATGTTTCCTAGTATCAGCACTAAACTTTTTAATCTTTAGATATTTAATTGAAACTGCTCTATTACTGTTGAATTATTTTCTATTTTTAGTGGAGGTGGAGTTGTTGCCTTTAGTAGATATTTCATATGTACGTTTTGTGTATACTATACTTTCAGTTGTCTTTTCTATGGTTAATTGTAGTGCATTTATTTCTAATGGAATGTCAATATTCAATTTGTCTTTAATGCTGTCGTTGTTCTGGATTTTCTGCTATCCCCAAGATGGCATAGTTGCAGATCTTAGTTGGTTTTGTTTTTGTGTCATTATCAGAATCATCACTGTTTCACTAACAATACTGTGGTTTAATCCTGGAGAACAGGGTACTGGTCCAACCGCACTGCATATTTCCCTCGCAAACTGACAGAATTGACTGTGTCTTCTCACTGAAGAAAAGGCCTCCACTCATAACCAGAGCACAAGAATGAAAAGTAGTCATTGACTAAAAAGACTTCCATACCACCGTGTTTCCTAAAATAAGACCTGCCTCGAAAATTATCAACCTGGAAAACCAGTGATCATAAAAATGAGAAGGAAAGACTTTTAAAACCTGCTAGAGAAAAGGAACAAATTGTTTATAAAGATAAAAGTATGAGAATTACAGCAGATTAATCCTCAAAAATTTCAAAGACCAGGAGAGCACGGAGTAAAGTGTTTCAAGACCTAGAAGATAACCCACACTGGTATGTCTTGCAAAACTATGGTATCTTCCAAATTGACGGAGAAATGAGATTTTGTTTTATTTTGTTTCATTATGTTTTTGTTTTATTTGTGACAAAAATACCATAAGAAATTCATGACAACCAAGCCAGGACTAGGGGAAATTCTTGATTATATCCTAGAAAAAACAATGAAGCCAAAAATGCCAAATGTCTAATAGAATGAATACAGACATTTGAGTGAGAAGTTAAGTAGAATATTAAAGAAAGGGAATCAACAGGAAAACAATGTAATGACAGGAATAAGTTAATAATTTCAGTAATAACTCTCAGTGGGAAGGGTCTCAATTCTCCAAAAGGTACTGTCTAGAAGAATGGATCAAAAACAAGATTCAAGAATTTTTTTTTTTACAAAAAATACACTTAATACAAAAGCAATTTATAGACTAACAATCAAAGGATTAAAAAAAATTTCCAGGCAATGGGAATATAAAAAAGGCAGGAGAACTTGTTCTATTTACAGACAAATTGAATTTCAAGCCAAAAATGACCAGAAGAGGCAAACAAGCTCACTACCTATTGATTTAGGGAAAAAATCAACAGGAAGAAATAAGAATTATAAATACATATATAGCCAGCACACCCAACTTCATAAAACTAACACTACTGGATTGGATGAACATCAAAACATTACAGAAGGAAACTTCAGTACCCACTACCATAAAGAAACTAACTAGTCAAAAATAAACAAACAAATAGCAGAGTTGATCACGTCTTTGAACAAATGGACTTAATAGACATCCACAGTGTTCCAACCAACAGCAGTAGAATACACATTCTTCTCAACAGCACTAGAAACTTCTTTCAAAAAGAGACCAAAGTGCTGGCACTCCAGAGGCTCTGAACTTCTCACAGCCAGACACAAGGTCTAGGTGGCACCACACTCCAAGGTGTGCTCCCCCTAGCCACCTGGGTCCCAGAGGTCTCGGTCCCCACCAAGTAAGGCAGATGCTTCAGCAGCACATTCCAGGAATGCGCCCTCACTAGCTGCACAGAGGATCCAGCTCTACCCAGTCCCACATCTCAGCGCAACCCACCAGGGGAACGCCCAGCCAGCCTTGTGGGACACAGAGGTACTGAGCCCAGCCAAGCCCAGAGCCCTGGAGCTGCTCACCAGGGACTGGCCAGCATAGCTACAGAGCCCTAGAGAACTTGAGCTTTGCCCATCAGAACACAAGGTGCAAGCTCCATTGTTCAGGGGTGCAGCCGGCCCAGCAGATCCTAGAGGTTGTAAACCCGCCCAACCAGGAACAAGGTCCTGGCACTATAAGCCTGGGACTTGCCCAGGCTTGCCTCACACTCCAGAGACTCTGAACTCCTCACAGCCAGATACAAGGTCTGAGTGGCACCATACTCCAGGGTGTGCTCTATCTATCCTTCTGAGTCCTGGAGATTCTAAACTCCACCCAGCCAGGCTGAAGTTCCAGTGACACAACCCAGGACTGTGTCTCTGCTAGCCACCTGGGTCACGGGGGTTCTGAATGCTACACAGCCAGGTTCTAGGCCCTGGCAACAAGCTCCAGGGGTGTGACCCTGCTAGCTACAGGAAGGTTACAAACTTTGTCCAGCCCAGCATCCAAGAACAACCCAACAAAGTACATCAGGGGAACACATGGCCAGCCTCCCAGACCACAGAGCACAAGGGTCCAGTGCCATAATCTGGGGGTGTGCCCCAGCTAGCCACGGGGATACTGGAGGATTGAAGCTCTACCCACCACAATGTTCCAGTATAATTAATCAGGAGTCTGCCTGCCCAGCCAAACAGGTCCCAGAAGAAAATGACAAAATGAAAAATCAAGAGGCAGTCTCAATTTCTCAGCCCACTGAGAACAAACTCAAGAGGCACTGAAATGGAAGACACTGGGAGTCACACAACTGAACTTTCTGAATTGATAGCAAATGCAGTAAAGAAACAGCTCAATGAGGCTATAGAGAAACTCAAATCAGAAATAATCTCTCAGCTAAAAAATGAAATGACAATCATTATGAAAGAAATGTTGTGTGTATCTAAAGAAGATCAAGATAAAAAAATAGAAGAACGTGAGAAAATGATGGAAACTTTGAATAAACAACATAAAACAAAAATAGAATGCAAGAATTAGATTCAAAGGGAAATTCAGGAAAAAAAATTCCATGGAAAGTTTGAAAAACCACTTGAATGAAGCTGAAGATAGAATCTCAGACCTTGAAGACAGCATGGGAGCTTATTACCATGAAAGAAAAGATCTCTTAAAAATAGTAAGGAACCAAGAAACAACAATTCAACAGCTGCAGGGCAATGCCAAGAGAAATAACATAACATTAATAGGCATAAATGAAAAAGCAGGGGTCAATACTAATGACCTGCGAAGATTATTCACAGAAATAATAGCAGAAAAGTTTCCAAACATGGGAAGAGAATCTGAAATACAGGTAACTGAGGCATACAGAACCCCAATTAACCACAACCAAAATAAATCCTCACCCAGACATATAATAATAAGGGTATCAGAAATACAGCACAAGAACAAAATACTAAAAGCTGTCAGAGAAAAGAAACAGATCACATACGAAGGAAACTCTATCAGAATCACGGCAGACTTCTCAACACAAACCTTTAAGTTAGGAAGAGCTTGGAGTGAAGTATTTCAAACCCTGAAAGAAAACAACTTTCAACCCAGATTGATGTACTCTGCAAAATTATCCTTAAAAATTGATGGGGCAATAAGATACTTTCATGACAAAGAAGAACTGAAGAAATTTATGGCCACCAAACAAACACTAGAGAGAGTACTGAAAGCCACTCTAGAAAGGGAGAAAGATAGCTACAATCTTAAGAACAACAACAAAAGGAAACTACTAAGCAGGGCAACTAATTCAACAGAATATGTAGAAAACCAACAAAAGAAAGATATCATGACAGGGACAAACCAGTACGTATCAGTTATCTCAATCAAGGTAAATGGTCTCAACTCATCAATAAAAAGAAACAGACTAGGAGAGTGGGTTAAGAAACATAATTCAACAATATGCTGTGTACAAGAAACACATTTCACTCAAAAGGAAATTCACAGACTAAAAATCAAAGGCTGGAAAACAACACTCCATGCAACAGGAACCCAGAAAAAAGCAGGGCTAGCTATTATGTTTGCAGACAATGTGTACTTCAAACCAAAAATGATCAAAAGAGATAAAGAATGTCACTATATACTTGTTAGGGGAAAACTTCAAGAGGAAGAGATTACAATCATAAATATATATGAACCGAATGTGGGAGCACCAAACTATTTAAAATAATTCTTAATAGACATGAAAAACCAAATAAACAATAATACAGTTATAACGGAGGACCTTAATACCCCACTGTCACAGAGAGACAGATCAACCAAACAAAAAATCAGCAAACAAGTAATGGAACTGAACCAAACTTATGAACAAATGGACCTAGTAGATGTATACTGAGTATTCCACCCATCAATATCAGAATACACATTCTTCTCAGCTGCACCTGGGTCATTCTCTAAAATAAATCATATACTGGTCCACAAAACATGCGTAAGTAAATGCAAAGGAACTGAAATAATTCCATGCATATTATCTGGCTATAGCATAGTAAAATTGGAAATGAATGACAAAAAAACCTACAAGAACCCCATAAACACATGTAAATTAAATAATACTCTCCTAAATAACCAATGGGTAACAAGAAATTAAACAATATCTACAATTGAATTAAAATGTAAATACAAATTACCGGAACCTGTTTGACACAATAAAAGCTGTCCTCAGAGGGAAATTTATAGCACTAAAATCCCATAGCAGAAAAATGGAAAGAACACACATAAACAACCTAATGATGCACCTCAAACTTCTAGAAAAAGAAGAGCAAGTCAAGTCCAAAACCCAAAGGAGGGAGGAAGTTATCAAGATCAGAGAAGAAATTAATGCAAATGAAACTAAGAAAACAATACAAAGAATTAATGAATCAAAGAGTTGGTTCTTTGAAAGAGTAAATAAAATTGATAAACCCCTAGCCAACTTTATCAAAAAGAGGGAAGAGAAAAATCAGATTCATGCAATAATAAATGAAAAGGATGAAATCACTACTGACCCTGTGAAAATACAGAAGATCAACACCTACTTCAAAAACTTTTACTCACATAGATTCGATAACACAGAAGAAATGGACAGATTCCTAGAAAGCTGTGAATTACCAAAGCAGAATCAAGAAGGTATAAAACTGCTGAATAACCCAACCTCAGCTAATGAAATTGAAAATGTAATTAGAACCCTACCAACAAAGAAAAGCCTGGGCCCTGATGGATTCACTGCTGAATTCTACAAGAAATGTAGGGAAGACTTAATGCCAACACTCCTCAAACTCTTCAATGAAATTGAAAGGGAAATAAGTCTCCCTAACTCATTCCTGGAAACAAGTATTACCCTAATACCAAAACCAGAGAAAGACCCAATCTCCCTAATGAACATAGATGCATAGGCCAATCTCCCTAATGAACATAGATGCAAAAACCCTCAATAAAATATTGGCAAATAGAATACCAAAATTTATCAGAAAGATTATACACTATGATCAAGTGGGATTCATCCTAGGAATGCATGGGTGGTTCAACACATGCAAATCAATAAATGTAACACACCATATTAACAGGGCCAAGGACAAGAACCACAATGTCATCTCAATAGATGTAGAAAAAGCTTTTGACAAGATCCAACCCATTCATGATAAAACCCATTCATGATAAAAACCCTACATAAAATCAAAATAGATGATCTGTACCTCAACCTGATAAAAGCCATATATCATAAACCTACAGCCAACATCTTACTAAATGGACAAAAACTGAAAACTTTCAACCTAAAATCAGGAACAAGACAAGGATGTCCATTATCACCACTCCTATTCAATATAGTTCTGGGAATATTAGCCAGAGCAATTAGACAAGAGAAAGAAATAAAGGGAATAAGGATAGGAAAGGAAGAAGTAAAATTATCATTATTTGCAGATGATATGATACTCTACATAGAAGATCCCCAAAAATCCATTAAAAGACTTCTAGAAGTAATAGCCAAATTCAGTAGTGTTGCTGGATACAAGGTCAACATTCAAAAGTCAATAGCATTCCTGTACACAAACAACAAAGTCACTGAGAGAGAAATAAGTGAAACCACACCCTTCAATAGAACATCCAAATAAAATGAAATACTTAGGAATCAATCTAACAAAGGAAGTAAAAGATATATACAGTGAAAATTACATTACTCTGAAGAAGGAAATCGAAGAAGATTTCAGAAAATGGAAAGACATTCCCTGTTCATGGATGGATAGAAAGAACAAACATCATGAAAATGGCCATTCTCCCAAAATTATTATACAGATTTAATGCAACCCCAATCAAAATACCACTTGCTTACCTCACAGAGCTAGAGAAAGCATTCCTGAACTTCATCTGGAACCAGAAAAAACCTGGAATAGCTAAGGTAATTCTGGGCCACAAAGGTAAGGCAGGAAGCATCACAATCCCCAACCTGAAACTATACTACAAAGCCACTGTGATAAAATCAGCATGGTACTGGAATCAAAACAGACCTGAAGATCAATTGTATAGATTAGAAGATACAGAGACAACTACAACACACTTAGTCACCTCATCTTTGACAGAGGGGCCAAACATGTACATTGGAAGAAAGACAGCCTCTTTAACAAATGGTGTTGAAAAAACTGACTTTCTGTATGTCGTAAACTAAAACTAGATCAATGTCTATCACCATGCCCTAAAATAAAGACAAAATGGATCAAAGATCTGAATATTAAAACAGAGACACTAAACTTACTAGAAGACAGAGTAGGTAAAAATCTTGATGACATAGGAGTAGGCAGAGAGTTCATGAACAAAAATCAAATTGCATGGGAAATACTTCCCAGAATCAACAACTGGGATCTCATCTTACTGAAAAGTTTTTGCATGTCAAAGGAAATCTCCAACAGAGTGAAAAGAAAACCCATGAACTGGGAAAATATCTTAGCCAATTGTCCATCAGACAAAGGACTTCTATCTAAAACATATAAAGCATTAAAAGAAATCAGGCCCCTAAAATTCAAGGACCCAATCCAAAAATGGGCATCTGAGATGAATGCACACTTCTCAGAGAAAGAAATACAAATGGCAAATAAATATATGAAAAAATGTTCAACATCAATGGTCATTCAGGAAATGCAAATTAAAACAACACTGAGATTCCATCTCACTCCAGAAAGAATGACCAAGTTTAAAAAATCAAGCAACAACAAATGCTGGAGGGGCTGTGGGGAAAAAGGAACTCTTCTCCACTGTTGGTGGGAGTGTAGACTGGTGCAACCACTGTGGAAATCAGTGTGAAGATTCTTCAAGAAGCTAGGATTAGAAATCCCATTCAACCCAGCTATCCCACTTCTGGGCATTTGCCCAGAAGAACTGAAAACATCACACCACTGTGATATATGTTCCCCCCAATTTTATAGCAACCCAATTTGTAATAGCCAGATCTTGGAAACAACACAAGTGCCCACAAATCAAGGAATCGATAAAAAAAAGATATGGTATTTTTATACAATGGAGTACTACTCAGCTACTAAGAAAGACTGCATTGAGGCTTTCATAAGTAAATGGACATGACTTGATACCATACTCATAAGTGAGATAAATCAAACCCACATGTGTAAATACCGTATTGTCTCCCTAGTGTAAGAAACCAAAAAAGTATATATGATCCAAAATCTACAATAAATACTAAGTAATGGTAAAAAAACTGTTCAAAGAGCAAAAGTAATTGGGAAGAGAAAATGGGGAAAGAGGGAAGGGAAAAGGAAAAAGATATAAATCTGTATATATATATATGTAAGATAACTAAAACGAACATACTGCTGAATGTATTCGTTATTGAGAAAGAACAGTTAATACTCATATGATTAGATCAATTTTACATGTCTATATCTGTTAAAGTAAACAACCATTTTGAAGGTAACGATATGCAATATTGCAACCAGTGTCAAGTTTCTATCATCCTGTTTTGTAAACCTATAATGCTACTGTTGTGCATTTGCTCTAGTCGTTTGCTTGTCTCTGTTGCTTCTTGTCTTTCTTACATGTGTCTTTTTTTCTCTTAAATAAAAAAAGAGACCAAAGCATGCATAAGTAAATGTAAAACAATAAAAATCATTCTGTGCAAATTATCAGCTCATAGTTCAATGAAAGTAGAGATAAAAGGAAAAAGAAACTGCACAAATTATGCAAACATGTAATGATCGAACAGTACACACTTGAATACCCAATGAATCACCAAACAAATCAGGGAAGATATTAGACAGTTCCTAGAATCAAATAATAATGCCAAAACAACAATCTAGGATCTATAGGGCACAATAAAGGCAATTATAAGGAGAAGTTCACAGCTGTAACTGTCGTATCAGAAGAGAGCGAAAATAAAAAATGATGCACCTCAGGGTCCAAGAAAAAAGAACAATCAAAATCAAAGCTAGTAAAAAGAAGACAATTACACTGATGAGATCAGAAATTAGTGAAAGTGAGAGTAAAAGAACGATGTAAGGAATCAATAAATTCAGGAACTGCTTTTTCAAAATAATAAACAAATTAGACAAACCCTTAGCTAATCCTACCAAGAAAAGGAAAGAAAAAACTTAAATCAATGCAATTAGAAATTTAAAAGGAAAACTCAGAACAGGCATGACCAAAATCCAGACAGCTATTAGGAACTACTTTGGAAACCTATCCTGCAATAAATCAGAGAGGCTAGAAGAAATGGATATCCCTAAATAAATATAAATTAACAAAACTGAACCAAGAAGATATAAACATCCTTAAGTAATCCAATTAGAGGAAGTACAATTGAAGCAGGAATGTAAAACTTATCAATTTAGAAAAGGCTGGGACCAAACAGATTCACTGCTAAATTTGAAAAGAACTTCAAGAAAAATCTAACTTGAGTACCACTCAAAGGATTTAATGAAATTAAAAAAGAATAAGTAACCCAAAGCCAATCCTGGAAGCTAGCAGTGCCTTGATTCCAAAATCAGACAAGCTCTATTTTGAGAAAAGATAAAAGCAGTTGAATCCCTTTCATGAACAGAGATACAAAAATCCTCAGCAAGATATTGGCTGAGAGAAGGCTCCAGATAATTAAAAAAACTGTCATCCATCAGAAACCAGTAGGAGTCTTTCTGGGAAATAAGGGTGGTTCAACACACAAAGATCAGTGCATGTAATGCAACACATAAACAGAAACAAGGGTGAAAATCACATGATCATCTCAATAGATGCAGAAAAAAACTTCTGATAATATCCAACAGTCATTCTTGATACAAATTCAGAAGAAAATAACTATAGAAAGATTTTACTTCAATCTGATAGAAACCTCTAATGACAAACCTACCAATATCATCATATTAAATGGGGGGAGACGAGCATGTTCACTGTCATAACTCCTACTGAACATAGGACTTAAAACATTAGTTAGATCAATCAAAGAAATTAAAAAGATATGTAGAGAAAAGACCAGATTATTATTATTTACAGGTGATATGATCTTCAACCACCAAAAACTGCTGCAAATACTAACCAAATTCAGTAATGTATCATGATGCAAAATCAACAGACAAAATCCATAGCATTCACGTATGCCAATAATAAACTTATTGAAAAGACTTAGATAAACAATATCATTCTCAAGAATATTGAGAAAAATCAAATACATAGGAATTATCCTAACTAATTAAGTAAAAGGCCTATACAATGGAAACTGCAATATTCTGAAAAAAGGAGATTAAAGACAACATTAGAATGTGAAAAGATATTTCCTGTTCCTGGATCCCTCCTAGTTCCTAGGCAGAACTAATTTTGTTAAAATGGCCATATTTCCAAATTAGTATACAAATGTAAATCAATCCCAAGCAAAATACTAATGACATTCCTCAAGGAACTAGAAAAAACTGTTTTAAAAGTCATGTGGAACCAGCAAAGACCCAGAATAGCAAAAACAATCTAAGGCAACAAAAGTAAAGCAGGAGACAGCATAATCCCAGACTTCAAGTTATATTACAAAGCTATCCCTAATGAAAACAGTTTTTGTCCTGGCACAAAAAAAGATCTGTAGAACAAGGAAACAGAACATAGGATGCAGAAACAACTTGAGGTAGCTATCTCATCTTTGACACTGGGCCTAAAACTACATGCTCGGGAAGGATAACCTTTTTAACACATTTTGCTGGGAAAACTGGCTATCCACATCCAGTATATTGATTGAAGCCCCATATCTCTCACTATGCTCTAAACTAAAATCAAAATGGATCAA